>OOIL02003702.1:117885-180299 GCA_900332095.2 Cuscuta campestris
CCCCCCCGGTAATTAATTTTCCTAACAGCCAAGTCTGAAAGATACTCCCTTGGCTTTTCAGATTTAGGCTTTTTGAACCAATCAGCTAAATGAAAAAGCCATTTGCCAAAGTCAATCAAAGAGGCCAAAAGCCAGCCAAAAAACCATTTTCCAAACACACCCTAAATATTTAAAGAAACTAAACGAAAAGTACCTTTGTTTCACGGAACCCTTCAGCAGTAGTAAGCATCCTATGATATTGTGCACGTGCCTCGGGATATTGAGCCATAGATTTAACGCGAGCAAGGGCCTTTTGCATTCTTTCTTCTGTTTGTTTCCTCCCCTCCTTGAGAAAATCATAATCATTATCTTCCACAGATGATGATGCCACTGTGTCTTCGATTATGGGCTTTGCAACTGCATCAGATTTGAACCCCCTCAATCCACTTCCTTTACGCCTCCAACGCAATATTACCTTCTCCAGAATTCCAACAGACCATATTATCGGCTTATATTTTTTCCTCGCTTGATGCCCCCTCACATGAGCCTTAAACACATCAATGGATAAGTGAGCATTCAAAGCCATCAGTGAGTATATAAATTGCATTTCAACACAAAAAACAAACTACATGGGGCTTGGTTGGCTGGCACACATAAGTTAGAAGCTTCAGCTTTGCTGGACAGCACTACATGGAGCCGTCTGGCGAGCAAGCAAGCCCTTCTTCCCTAAATTAACAAGCCCAAAACCTATGAACTTTTGTGCAAAAGCACTTAGTGTGTTAAACAAGCAAGCTTTTAACAAACTACAACCTTTATCATCTATGAACTTTTCAGCAACTAAGCAACCACCAATTAGTTCAACAAGTAACTTTTCAGCTTGTCGTGCTAAACATACACTATCATCAATCACTCCGGTGAAAACAAGAGTAAGCGAGGGGCATTGATTGTCAATAAACGTTTCACCCATGGTTGAATATGATCGTGAATGTGATAGTCAATAGTATATTTTCAAATAAAACCAGAATGGGTAGAAAGCAAAATGCACCTGAATTTTAACAACCCTTTGACGAATTAAGAGGAACTCTTTTCTCTTCTTCCAACCCCGATACTTTTTCTGGATTTGTGTTGCAGCAGCATGGGAAATCCGATCACTTTGCCCCAGCCTTGATGTTCTTGAAGCAACAACTGAAATAGCTTGCTCGTCACTTGAAAACTCATCACCACATTGCACCAGCAGCTGTTTCCTCTGAAAGGACTGAACCCTGAAAATTTGATGTATACGAGCAGCTGCCTGAGTAGCATTCCGTACCGCAGCAAGTGAATCCTTCAGTGGGACATCCTGTGCACTATTAATTGTTGAAAAGGTTTGCACCTCTTTTGCTTCTGAAGCATAGTTTTCCTTGGCATCAATTACACTAAGAGTAGCAAGATGTGTGGTCAGGGAGGACTCTGCTAGAAAACCAGATATTCCCTTGTGGCCATTGGCGGACGCCAAATCTGCAGGAGTTCTACCCCACGGAAACTCAGCACAAGGGTCTGTTAATGCTCCAGCCCATGCACCCATAGAAACAAGAGCCGCAACCATCTGTTCCCTGTAATAAAAAAACAAACAAGGTTTTATAGACGAAGTCCAAAAAAAAAACCCCCAAAGATTTCATTACAAATACCGAGTTTTATAATAGATAGTATATACGTTAAAATTATGACTCCCTCCATTCCATTTTACGTGTCCTACCCTGCAAAGAGGCAAAATTCCAGATGTTTGTGGATCAACTTTTGTAACGTGAAATTTAGCATTTCCTCCTGACTCCGCCCCACTACTTTTGACCTTTTAGCTTTTTTACAAAATGAGACAAACACCACATGACGGAGGGGCATCTTTAAAAACAACATAAATAGTTTTATAAAACTAGTGAATGGCATGAATGTTTGATTTAAAAAAATAAAGAAAATGGGTAAGAAAAAAATTAGTTTGACCCTGTGACGATGACCAATGAACTGTAAGTAACTTTGACACACAAATTGGGACAGAGTAGATGTCGTATCCACTATCCAGTGCACATCACAAATTGTTTGGGGGGGGGGGGGGGAAAGCTTGATTCAGCCTGGTCTTTGTTTTCAAAGAAGTTCTTTCCAAGGTTGACAACAATGAAAATGTTTAATGGAAAATAACACACCACATTCAACATTAGCTAAAGTACAAAATACAAGTATGTGAAACTCCATTGGACTTACCTGCCGTAGAATGCTGCCCAATGAAGTGGAGTCCATCCATTAACATCACGGAAATCTATACTAACTCCTGATATAATAATTGGATTCAATGCCCAATTATATCCAAGTGCAGCGGCCAAATGGATTACACCTTGACCTCCTTCATCCATCACAGCAGGTCCTTTCCCATCTTCAGTAATTTTGTGAAGAAGCCATGTGTAGAATCTTTCTTTCAGCTCTTTTTCGGGAAGTGCTAATTCCCTCTCTTTGGGCTCACAAAGGTCCCTAACATCTACCATACAAAGTTTTTCCTCTTCCATCAAAAGCATGAGTTTATTTAACATAGTTTGTTTCTCCATAATATCATATGAGCTGCAATGGTTGATGGCAGGACCCAGACACAGTAGACATTCAAAGCGCTTGTGGAGAGGCATCCCCATCATATGAGTATCAACAGTATCAGTGTCTCTACAAAGTTCACCTCGGTATTCAAATTCTCTTACTTCACTGCACGCCAACCTGTTCGAACAAGTTATGTAAATTGGAACTGTCCCAGCCCTGTGAGGAGGACTATAACAACAAAGTAGTCCGTTTGACAAAACTTCAACTGGGACCTCAACTTCTCCAAACATGCATGACCACTTGCATTCTTCCACTTCTTTTCCACCATTAAGAAATTTTCCTGTAATTAGCACCTGCTTCAACATCATAGAAAACAATAGAAATTTGAGGTGAGAAATCGGTAGAAAAAGTATTATTCAATCATCACCCTTAGGTGAGAAAACGGCAGAATAAGTATTATTCAACCATCACCCTTTGTGGAGAAATTCAAAATGCACCTTGGTTTCTATGTTGGAATAAGCCCAAGCTGGTGAAAAATCTATGATGCTGAAAAGTTGTTCTTGAGATAGTGAGGGGTTCAGTGAATCGGAGCCCAGTATACAGGAATTACTATGCTCAGTCTCTATAGATGCCCATGAAAACCGATTGCTGGAACACATTTGCAGCTCCTCGACATCTCCAAGTTCTTTAGAAACCCATCGGGAGAAGCTGTCCACTTTAATTAATCCTTCTTTTACACCAGAACCATTCAATAGTGGATGATTCTTTATACAATACTCTTCATTCCCAAATATTTGCCCATTATTATCAGAACTAGAATTGTATTGACTACTCAACGGTATTAGTAGCTCTGCTGTTTCATTGAGACACATGTTTAATGGTCCAGTAGAGTTGCAGAAATATTCTGGGAGATATTTATTTATGGGCACCCTTTCCATAGCATAACTGGAATCTGATGTGGCAATTTGCTGGATATGCTGCCCGTGATAATGCAATGCAATGTCCTCAGAGTTACACTGAAGAAAGTAAATGGTGGTACTCTTTAATTTCCAAAATCAAATGGATAATGACAGTAACCAAAATGGAAGGAAAATCATGGGAACCAATCATCAATGATAATTGATTAGTGTCCATCAATTGATCCAAAAAATTACGGAGTATTATTTTTCTTATTTTATATTCTTATATCTAGTATTTTATACTACACTATTCATAAACTCATTTGATTATCTTTTGTGAATTGGGATATATACATGAGGAAACAATTAGTCATGAGGGATCTTGTTAGATTTTGCCTCGATGTAAACTTTCTTAATATTAACCTTCTATATTTTTTACTAAAACACAATTGAATACATCAATGATTTAATTTGTGTATTGGCAAACATGAGAATCTTGATGTTGCAATTATTTAAAAACGGAGAAAGTACAATGGTACATTGGTACTACACTATAAAGAAGGACCCAAGTAGGAGGCATTAGTTCTGAATTTCAAGAAAAAGTCAGCTTTGCTGAGGGGTGATAGCATCCTGCTAAAGAGGTCCTTCAGCTCTTAGAGAACTTCCATTGATACTCTTTTTATTATCTTTATTTTCTCTGTCCAAAAAGAATTCTGCAATTTTTTGTGCCTCTGCACCCTATATCAGCTAAGTCGCATAAATATAAAAATACTCCTTCCGTCCAAAAAAACTTCACAATTCTCCTTTTTTCCTATTTAGGAGTGAAATATGTGACAGACCACCACCTTTTACTTTTCAACACTTTTCTTAAACTCCGTGAAGTCAAGCACCAAATTTTATTTTGGGACGGAGGGAGTATATAGGTAATCGATAGCATAGTAAGAATGAGGTCAAGATAGATCAAAGTCGAGTACCTGCAAATTTGTCTGGGCCGAAGTAGGAATGGTGGGATCCTCATTGAAAGAAATATCACCTGCAAGACATTCACTCAAGTGTTAATTTCACTGGTCATACATGTAATCTAAATGCTATATATGCAGTTGACAGCAGAATATAAAGTTTTAGTACCCTTTGTACAGCTCTCTAAAAAATCTTCCCAAGAAGCAAAATCAGCTACTTGCTGAGACTCTGCTGCAGGAATAAAACAAGCACCTTTACTATAGCAAATAAAGTATTTAAGATGATAGGTGTATATAAGTACACACACACACTACAGCACTTTAACATGGATACAGAGATTGGTGAAAGTACCAGAATACTGAGGCAGAACTGCATGCAAATTTTCCACTGAATAATTGCCTGATATAGCGGCTATCTCGGGAAATGATTACACATGCAAGAGGGAATAAAAGAATTAATAATAAGCTTCACCAACATCAGTACAAGGCATGATAGTCAACTAAATTCATCAAAGTAATGTGTACAATGTACATAACTATAGGGAACCTAATGTATTCCATTTACATAATAGCAAATAACATTAACATATACCAGATTCAACATCTTCATATGCTGTTGAAAGAGTACTTGTTGGACTAGGCGAATCAGCAGATGTAGTACTTAATTTTGAGCAATTTCCAGCAGAACTGACGGACAATGAGCTTTCATCCACAGAATTTGATTCAGTTGGCTTAATACTTCTCACTGCCTTACTACCCTGGAAACAAACAAACAAATTTTAATAAATTAAGGATAAACAATTGTGTGGGGGTGGACTGGTGGGGGGACTAAATTAAATAGCCAGCAAAGGGGGGTGAAAACAGATGCAATCTAAGAAATGATGGAATCTCACCTTAACCTCCAAGTAGTGCACAAAAACCATGTGCATGAGATCCCTGCAGCATTAAAACTTATAATGAACTCCTGTGAACTACATTTCAATCGCTGAAGCATTACGAAAAGAAACAGCAAAGATCTTAAGCTAGGGAAAATGGTTCTTTGTTTGCAACGTAATCGGTGCAAATGTGCAATACAGGGGAAGTCCAGTTCAAATCATTCTGAACTTAACTTTCTAAATTCTAATCAATTCAATCCTAAACAAAAGGACATGAGAAGTTCAAAAGAGAAAAGAATTGACACATCTATGTGGCCCGTACTCACTGTTCAAGCATCCAATAGCTACGCCGTTGAAAACTTTCATTTTCTTCACCATGTGCATAATAGCAGTGTAGCATGTCAATACTTCCAACCTGAACAGATATAATGCTAACATTTAACACGGAGATTGGGGAATAGTTTTCTCAGACACTACTTCGATAGGAAAGACTGTGGTGCCATAAAAATTAAATTTCAACAAAATTAAGTAGTCCTTGGAGAACATAATCCTTTTTTGAGGAAACCTTTAAAGGAAATGCCAAAGGAAAAAAAGAATCCTGGTAACAATTCTTGCCTTCAGCTTCTCATGAGCTTCCTTCACAGTCTTTCCATCCTTTTTCTTCCGCCAATTATGACCATCTTTCCGAAAATATCTAAGTACTTTCCGATCAAATAGGAAAACAGAACCGCCTGAAATAAGATGCATAGAGACAAAGCAATATGTCACCCAAATAAACATGGGGAAGGAAGATGCCCACACTTGTAGACATTCATATTGTAACCACGATGAAATGAAGTGCCTTAAAATACACAAGAAGATGTGTATCAGAGAATAAATTAAGTGGAGAAAAAATGAAGACATACTGACTGGCTTATAAAGTGGTTCTGGTGTAATGTGAAATTTTCGGTAGTTCCGCAAAATTTCACAAATTTCAGCAGGCCTCAGCCACCTATGATGTGCTTCTAGTAATATCTGTTTGATATCTGCACATTGAGCATCATTTTAAAATTATACAGATTTACATTACTAAACCAAGCAATAAAATATTTAGGCCTATTAACGAGGCATTAAAGCATGTGTGCTCTGTGAAGCATGGTGAACATATTGACATTGAGGAACATGATGGCATTCGTGTTATCTTTGTTTAATCTAATCATGAACCCTAGTATGTTCATAGCCTCAAAGGCCACAATTATTCTGCCAAAGCTCACACACATTCGAATTGTAGCGCCAGAGAAGCATTCAAAAGGGGAAACCATCAAATAGAAGCTACGAAGGAAAAAAAATCTCAGGATCACATCTTAAGAAGTAAAAGCAGGTTCTTAATGTTTCACAACTTGATTTGGTTCATATCAGGCATGGGAAAGCAATAAAACTATAAAGCAGGGATCTTAAAAAACTAAAAATGTGCTCCATTTCTTCAAGCATAATCCGAAAAGTATCATAAGTCTAGTGAGTTGTGTGCAATAAAATGTATTGTAATTTGATCTAGCATTAATTTAAATTTTTTCTAAAAATTAGCTTTTCTAGTAGGAAGAACACGTAGGATTCACATTACTTATCATTGATGAATCTGCCATTTGAATAACTGCAACTCAATCTTCATTTCACATTTAATATCCTCAAAAAGTAGAATAGGACTACCTCAGGAGGACCAAGTGAAAGGTTGAGGACAAATTGTCAAGACTTCCATGTTTTAAATGGCTAGTTAGAGGAAATGTTTTTTTCATCATATTCGGATATTTTATCTAGTTAATATTAATTTCACTCCTCGCAATCTCGAAAACCAAAATACGATTGAAAAATTACTGAATAATTCAATCACAAACATGTATCCCACTTTGTCCAATAGGTTAAAAATAACAAATCAGAATTGATGAATGCCATACTGCAAAAAAACCAGCGGAAATCAATGCAAAAAATTGAAAGCTGGTAAATAAGTGGTATTGTCTTTAATAACTCATAAAACCATAGCAACCTATTGCCTGTGCAAGTGCAGCAAACATATACGAGTAATATCTTTTCCTTTAATAGGCGTAAGTTGAGTGGGGATTTCGGTGCTCATTACTTGAGGAGTAGTGCTAGTTTCTTCCTCGAGCCTGAACTTGAATTTATTTTTCACAAAAATAAAAACTACAAGAAACTAGCAAAGCCATTTGACAAGTGTATTCTTATCTTAAGCCAAGATAGTGGTTTGTTTTTTCGAAACCCTAAAATGGTCATTTGCCAAAACCCTAGTGCAGGTTTTTTACTAGAAATGTGATTTGTTTTTCGAAACCTCAACCCAAAATCCATTGACGAAGCACTAGAGCTCAGGGAAACGCTTTAGACAACGCGAAAAAAAACACAACCCTCCATCATCACATTCAGCCAGATTCACTCCGCCACACAGTTAGTTACGCAGACGAAACACGAAGGAACAGACTCAAATCAGCAGCTCTCCCAACACTGAAAATCCACCGCTCGAAGAAGAGAAGCGCAAAATTACCTAATCGGAAACCTGGAGGATCCGATCCGCTTTCCGCCATGGACGACGATCTTGATCCGGACACCAACGGAATCCTCTGGGGCCGGGGAAAGCGGAGCAGTAGCGCGCGTTAGTGGAGATGGCGGAAGGATAATAAAGACGACGTAGAAGAAGGGATGATGAGTGTGAATGCGATGGAGTTGAGGTTGAATTGGACAGCGCTTTCTTTCCTCTTTTGTTTGAGAGGTTTCCTGAATCAGAAGAGAAAAGAGTGAGTAGAGTAAGGCCTTGTTTTGGGAAAAATATTTTTTATTAGTAGTAAGATTTTGAATAAAGTTTTAATGGTTTAGATTAATTTTGAAAAATGTTAATGTTAAAAGTTATTATTGAATAGTCTTTTTAAATTGCTAACCCTAGTCTCTAACGCTAATGGTGTTGATTAATTTTAAAAAACACTAACGTTGAAAGCCACCGTCGGATATCCTTTTCAAATTTCTAATGCTGATGCCAAACAGGGCCTTCTTTTTTCTTTCCTTTTTTTCTTTCTTTCTTTTTTTTAGTTGTAAAGAAAGAAAGAAAAAAAGTAGTGAGTGTTGTCCCTACAAATCGTGTCCTCACCTCAAGACACATGGGACATGGCCTTCAAGGTGTGTTTGGATTTAGGGGTGCCAAACACTAAGCCATGGAGGACTTTTATTTTATTATTTTGCTTTTAGTACAAAAGTCTTAAAGAATTGTTTTTGAAGTTTTTGGTACAAAGTTTTAAAGGATTGTTTTTTAAGAAAAAATGATTGCATGTCAGTCTTGGGTTCTTGAGATGACAAAAAATAATTTGTTGTAAAATCGTTTTGGCAAATGTGAGTTTTAGAGAGAGTGTGTTTTAGTTTTTTCATCAACCTCATCTTTACATCGCAATTTTTTTAAAAAAAATTCAGAATTTTTTTTAATTCGAGGAATGTGCAAATTTTCATTTTTGTTACATATTGATATATAAATGAATAACAAATATTCTATATAAGTTACACATTTCAGAACTACCCCAGAAGTTTAAAAACTGTGATACAAATATTTTATTTACCAAATAATCAACAAACAGAAAAAAATTAATTGAGGCAATTATTTTGGGACGATTATTGTGATATGGAAGTGTGTTGCTTCACATTATTAATTTGTATACTTTTATTTATTATTGTTGTTACTTCTAGTTGTTTACTTTTCCTTATCACCTTAAATTTTTATACGGTGTACTCCACAACTTTATTTTTTATAAGTATTGATGTTATACCAAAACATGATTTACAATAACAAATAATGATAAAATATAATACTCCCTATGTACTAAAATGTAACCAACAATTACTATTTCGATCTCTCAATAACTTTTATTTGTTTACTCGTTCTGGTTACCATTTAATAAAATATTCTTGTCGCATCTTGTTTCGTAAAACTTTTGATCTATTGTTGAACAGTGTAATTTTTATTTTTTATTTCTCTACCAATTTATAAATAAAATGATTTTAAAATAAATAATATTTCGCACATCATTTGAAATGTTGCTTACATTTTATGACGGAGGGAGTAAGTGAGTAACAAACACTCAAAAGTATTGACAACAAGCATAATGGAAGGAAGAGCAAGGAAAAACGAGAAGTCAATTGTAGTCCTTTGACCATTGTCTGTTTAATGATTGTAGCATTGGTATAAGTATCCCCATAACCCACTTGTAATCTCTTGTGTTTGATTGAAATTATTTTTAATTTAATATATTTAAAGTTTGATGCAGAATTTGAAATTGAAAATTACATTTGGTCAATACGGAGTATTTAAAAATACATCAAGAGTTGTACAGAACAAATGATTTTATTTCGAAATGGAGGGAGTACTTCATAACAACAAAACATGAATACATTGCACAGTACATTTTTTTGACAAACATGAAACAACATTTCTTGCCTTTCATTAGGCAACTCTAGGGGGTGAAAAATGAATAAATCCAAGTGGGAAAAAATTGCAATGGAGAGGTAAAAACAAAATTGCAGATCAGTTATTGGCATGTGATTAGAACACATCATGAGATGAACACCTTCAAATCTCTCTCTTTACCATTTACACATCACTTCTTCCAAATTTTGTTTGAGAAAATCCTCTTTGAATATGGGCTGTTTCGCGAGACTGCTTTGTGGGAATCGATCGCCTCGACTAGTAAACTATGTAGACAGCCCTGATTCAAGTGTGACAATGTTGGACCATGAAAAAAGTAATCAAGTGAAGTGTTAAGGGTATAATGGTAATATCGTTAGTTGTACCTCGGAAATTCGGAGAGCTGTTTGAACAACATAGTTCGCGTGCGGGTCCTGAAGAAGGTGCTCAAAATGTGGCGCGGAGACGAGTTCGTGGATGATCTTTGATTGGACCTTGTAGTCACATACAATGAGGCATTTCTCAACCACATGGCTGCTGAACTTCTGTGTGGAGAGATGTACAAAGTTGCCCTCAAAGTGAGATATTAACTTGGATGTTGCAGATGGTATCTTTAGCTCCAAAATGAACTGAACCACATAGTTTCTGCCCTCAAGCAGGAAAAATTTAAAAAAAAAAGTTTACTTAAGCAAGAAAATGAGGACTAATGAGAACAAAAATAATCTTACAGAGTGCTTTGTTGGCCCCCGTAGTTTTGCATATATACTAGTGTTTAATGTAACATATCAGCGAAACTAAGGGGGTCGGAACCACCCGGTACCCAATGGAGTACCATGTCCCAGAGTCATAAAACCGGTGTCAAAAAAACCATAATGTGTTTTCATTTACCCAAAGGCATCTTGAGCTAGAAGAAGTCCATTGGCAGAAATTTCTGCGATCAATCTTTCACGATATTCTCCAACCGCGTGGGCAATGCATCTTTGAAGAACACAACAGCCATGTTGGTGTGTTGCAATGTCCACGCAGTACTTTGCAGCTGCATTGAATATGAACTACACAGAGTAGCATGGAATGCATCAGCCAGAAACACGAATAGGGAGTTAATAGATTTGTCATTGTACACTTTTTTACCGACTGAAAGAACCGCTCTGATGTGATTACCTCAGTGTCTCCAATGGTAAGATACTGCAAACATCTCTGAATAACATGGTTTCCATTCAGGTCCTTAATAAGGGCAAGAAATCCTGGTTCAAGTGAGGAAATGACCATCGAAATCTGTTGCCGGGTTTTCAATGTCTCAATCAACTTTTGAACTACTCTGGTCCTGAAGCCCCCCCCCCCAAAAAAAAAAGAAGAGTAAATTAAAACTAATGTTAGTGATCAATCAACATGAAAGGGGAAGAAGAAAACTCATTTAATGAACTACATTATGTAGTACCCATGAGTGTTCAAAGATATTCTGACAATCTGTCCAGGCTCTTGTGTCACCCTGAGAATTATTTCCATCCTTTGCTCTTCATTGCAAACCTCCAAGAGCTTTTGCATGAGGTAATTCCCAAAAGGGTTCATCATAAGCTCCACAGCGTGGTCGATTATCTCGTTGAATATTGTCTTCACGTCTTGACGACTTCCCTCATCAAACATTCTTTGCAAGAACCGGCAACCATGTTGATCCTTAGCGATCTCATAAATATACCCTTTCGCTTCTCCCAATGAGCAAAGCTTTAGTGGGAGGGAGAAAGGGAGATGGTGCACCCTCTCGTCCACCCCACTCTCTATCTGTGATGATCTCCTTTCTTGAGGCCTAACCGAACGACGGTGTCCATTTCCATTCCCATACTTCATCAAGCCATCCTCCCGATCAAACGCCTCAATGCTTCGCATCACAGGTATTTTGACACCACATGAATGCCGTCCCTTGTACCTTCTTATATTTTCCGAATCAACATGTGGCTTTATGTGCGCCCCCTTAGGGGCATTGTTGGAAGAATCTTGAGTAGCATACCTTCCATTTACACGCGGATAGCGATTGCTAGTAACAGCATTGCTCGGCGAGTCTACAAATGGTACCCCCATCTGATGGAGATGAGCTGCCACTTTCATCCGATGAAACTGCGAATCCGTGGTACTAATGGCCTGGTTATTAATCACCACTGGAGAAGAAGCCACCTGGCCAATAACACCCAGATGATCATTTCTTGTCACTGGAATGAGAGATGATCCAAAGCCTCCCACACCAGAAGACCAGTACTTGTCAGAAATCACCCGCGAAGATTTCCCATTCGAATGATTCTGTTGCTCCTCCTCCTCATTAACATACATTCTACTGAAACTCCTTGACAGATTATTCAGATCGCAGAAACTTTTCTCATTGGGATCAACCCACAACCTATTCACACCCCCAGAGATCCCGCAATGAAATTGGGAGTTCACGACTTCTTCAAATGGGGATGGCGTGGGAGACCCGCCGGATACGAAGCTGGAAGAGGATCCATCAGATTTCAAGGAGAATCCACTGACAGGGGAGACACACGCGTGGTGATCATACCAATGATTCCCGCCCTGCATTTTGTTCCTCGCGTTCGACCCGAGGTCTTGATCATACTCATAACATCCGACGCCACGGATGCTATGAGGATGATGATGATGATGGTTGAAGCATGTCGCGTGAGGGATCTCATCCAGCAACATCTCCAGCTCATCATCATCATCACCCTTCGTTTCCACTCGCTCAAACATAGTCAGATCAAATCAAATCAAATCAAATCACGAACAAATAACAATTCTATCTATTCCACAAACACACAACAACAACAACAAAAAATCGAATCGAAACGAATCAAATCAAATCAAATCATCAGTGTCAACACACACAACACAGCTGATCCGAGTATGTATGCGGTGAGGGAAATTGATTAATTAATTAATACCCCGACGGGAATCAATCAATCAATCATCACCGGTTCGTATTCCGAGTGGCGGGTCTCGGTTTCGGATCATCCAAAGCTAGCCCGGGACGACGAGAGCGACAATGGCGGAGCGAAATGCGGGTGTGGTGTGACCGATTTAGTCCGTGGTGTTATGTATTGGTTTGTTTGTTTCAGCTGGTTTTGGGTTCTGGGTTTTCTTTATCAGGAGTTGGTGAAGCATGCAAAGATGAATGAATGAATGAATTACATACGGAATACGGTCATACGGTGTGCGTACATATATATGTTTATATATACATACTCCGTATATCATATGCATACATATACATATACACTCGCAGTCTCTCAGGTAGGGTCTCACGCCATTAAAGCTTGAGAAAAGGAACGGCCTCTTACTCTCTCTCTCTCTCTTCTTGGCCCTCGTTTTATACTCACGCGTGTATTAACTATTTAGAGCCAATTTAATTACTCCATTTTTTGTACTACTAATTAATTTTCTTTACCGGATTCTAGTACGAGCTGATTTATTTAATCCTTTTTTTTTCTTTTGCATGAGTGGCCCGGATGGTATGCAAAGTGGTCAACTGCACAGGGATCCTAAAATTTTATGGCCCCATATTTTTAAATTCTGTATTAATTTTAAAGCATAAGTATTCTAAAATAATAAAATAAGGTCCAAAATGTAAATTTTTGACCGGGTCAATTTTATTTTATCATTTTTTGGGGCCGGTCCTGTCCTTTTCTAACCCATTAGAAAGACTTTCCAGTTGAATGTTTGTGTATATTATTCATATGGTCAAATTATATTTATTTTGTTTTTTTATTTTTCGTACTCATTTGATAAAATAATATAATCATGTACTCATTCTGTTTCATAAAATGGTTCCTATTTTGATACGGAATGTATATTTGTGGTGACTTTCTAATTTTACTCTTGATGAGATGGGCAAAAGTAAGATGTAATGAGTAGATTACTAGTGAAAAAGTATGATATAATATGTAGGGTAAGAAACAGCATGGGTAAAAGTGTTTTTTAATAGAAAGCGGAAGTATTTTAGGGAAATCAAAAAAATGAAAGAGAAAGTGTTTTAATAAAGAGAATGGGTAACATCTAGTTTTGTATGTCATTTGATGAAGTGTTTAAATATATAATTTTTATTTTTTAGTTTTAAACCTATAATGAGATAAATTAAATTGAAGATAAAATTGGTCAAAAATCGTAACGCGGCCAGAAAGATTCAAATGAGACGGAGGGAGAATTTGATAATTCATTTTGTGCAAAATTAAAGTATGTAAATCATGTCAAATCAGTAATTTCTAATGTAAATTTAACTTTATTAGTCTCAGAGCTTTTTGTAATTATTTTGACATATAAAGTGTGATAGATGTAAAATTGTTGTTTTGTCAAGGCATCGTTATATTAGTTAAGTCCAATTTTTCTTTCAACTAAGATTAGTAAAAAAGTATTACTTCATTTGTCTTCTTGTTTTTGTTACATGAAGTATTAATATACGGATAGAAAATTAAATATTATATGATTGATATTGATTTTAAAAAGTAAAAAAGATTGTGAGTCATAAAAAAATTATAAATACAGTTTGAGATAAAATATAATAGGATTAAAGAAAACAAGAAGAGTTTAAAATTTTTAAAAGTAGAGTATACTTTTTTTAAATAAAATATGAAATTAATAAAATAAAATAGTTATTTAAACATTTTAAATTTTTAAAAAACTTTTTCAATTTTTTTCTAACTTTTTTCAGTTTCCTTCAACTCTTTCTAGTTTTTTCTAACTCCTTCCGGTTTCTTCCAACTCCTTTCATTTTTTTTCCAACTCATTCAAAATTCTTCCAATTCATTTTAGTTTTTTTTCAACTCCTTCTAATTTCTTAAAACTTCTTGTAGTTTCTTCGAACTCATTCCAATTTCTTTCAACATCCAATTTTATTTTTCTAACCTAAAAGAACGGAGTGTTGAAAGATGTGAATATGACTACTATAAATGGATAAACAAAATCTGAACCCGTATTTGTTTCTACAAAATTTATAAACAACTACTTCCCTTGTATGTCCAGATTTAATATTTTCGTTTGATTCTTCACGATCTCTAAAAAAAATATATTGATCATTAATATCGATATTTATACAAAGACATAATTTATACCATTTTAAAATTTTAAAATTAAGCTATGTGTCAAAAGAAACTTTTGATATTATATTTATATTGAAACATAATATACTACCTCCGTCCCAGAGTATTTGTCCACTTTTATTTTTGCACACCATCCAATACACTTCTTTAATCCATTTTATCTTGTAATTTGTATATTAAAAAATTATAGAAATTATATATTAATAATTTATATGTTAAGACAAATCAAACAAGATCACACATGACTATATTTAGGCTTACACATTGAAAAAATTTGATGAGTCAAAGTGCTTAGATGAACAGTTCCAAAAGTCAAAAGTGGACGAATATAGCAGGACGGAGGGAATAGTTTCTTTGCATATCAAGGTTAAAGTTTAAAACTTTGACAAAAAAATCAAATATAAATATTAAATCCAGTCGTAGGGAGTATTTAAAATCGATATTATCTATATTCAATTAAAGACGTCTGATTGGTAAAAAAATGCAATTTCGAAATATATCCGATTCGTTTAATTAACATATGATTTGCATGTACCTTATAGGTTGGCTAGTTGTTTATTTTTTTAATTATATTTGTTATCCATATTATGATTCAAAAATATTTGATTTGACAAAACTGTCCATGATTCTGGCCTCTTAGCTTTTATCTGATTAAAAAATGAGTATTCATCAACTCGACCTTTTAACTTTCACATATTTAGGATTGTATATTCGAAAGAACTCAATCGAATATAAAATAAAGTACTAATTTTTTTGGATATCCACAACTATCCAAAGTTAATACGGAGTATTAAAATACAATTATATATATAAATCAAACTCACACAATCTAAGCTTGATTAATTTTCATTATCAATTAATATTCCTAAATCTATCCCCAAATCAATTTTCTTACTCTTACTCGTTTTTCCATGTTTTATATATTCCTTGTGTGTGTATAACACGTACGTTGAAAATTTAATTAATATATTTACTATATATTCAAATTTAAAAAAAAATATTGTCAAGGAACCAATTCAACCAAAAGCTCAAGCTTGTGGTTCTGGCCCAGGAAATGTTTCTTATATTCTAACACGACGTAGTTTTTTTTGAGCCTTGCACGTGAAACCTTAATTTTGTTAAAACTGGGTGACGCTGAGTTTCAAACCCGTGATCTATTAGTTAACAAGGATCTGATACCATGTCAAGCAACCAATTCAACCAAAAGCTCAAGCTTGTAGTTCTGGCCCAAAAAATGTTTCTTATATTCTAACATATATGTAGCGAGATAGAATTTGTTCATCCCGAATTTAGTTAGTGTGGGAAATTATTCCGTAGTCTTAAGGTCCATGTTCCATTGTTCCTTATTGCTTCTGTAGCATAAAAGAAGTGAGTCTTTTATAAAATAGAAAACGTTCACATAAAACTTATTAAAATATGAGAAGTTCTATATTTTAAATATAGACCTTGAGACCATACAAAGATAATACAATTAATTTAAAATTGGAAAAGTCTAATAGTTGCCATAAGTGGAGTCTCATAACACATTTCCTAAGGCTTCGCTTGGATACGTGGGAAGTGACTTGTAGAAAATGATTTCTGGAAAACGAGTTATTTTCTTGAAGTAATTTTCTTTATCTGTTGTTTGACTAGAATTCAGAAAATTGTCTGTTTTTGTTTGGTTCATTTTTGGAAAGTGAATATTCGAAAAAGAATATTAAAAAATGATTAAATAACACTATAAGAATATTTAAAAATTTTAACACCCAATCTTAGCCGGTCCTTCCGGATTTAAAAGGGGCGATTTAATTGGTTGGTTGTTGGAGCCTTATTCTCGATTTTTCTATGATAAAAAAAAAACAACAAAATGAGAGCGCACTCTGAGCGGACGACACGTGGCAATTCGGAGACGACGTGGGCCAATGAGGAGAAGGAAACAGATCGTATCTCCACCGGCACTCTCAGCCACTAGTTTGTGTGATCCCCACCCCGGGGAGAGCGCTCAGCCGCCACAAAATTCCGATCGCCTGCCACGTGGGACCCATCTCCACCACGCAAAATAAAAACACGAAGTTTTGTCGAAAGGAGAAAAAAAAAAAGAGAAAGCCCACGCCGTCGTCTAAAACCTCGTAGATTTGTGTTTCCCAGCATCGTCCAATCAGCGCTGTCGTTGGCGGCGTTAGGTGTTCGCCGCCGCCGTGGTTTTCGGCTTTTCATTCTTTCCGGTGAGTTTTTGGCGCGATCTTCGATTCTACATATGTTTAGAAATTAGGCGCGATCTTCGATTCTACATATGTTCAAAGCTATCAAGTTTATCTGTTCCCTCCCTCACCAGAAAAAATTCACCCTTTGACTTTGCAGAATGTAAGAAAATTGTTAAAATTTGCTATTCAATTTTGTTTAGGCTCAGTTTGGTATTCTGAATTCAAGTCGTGAAATTGGAATTGGAGACTTCAATTCTAATTCTGGTGTTTGGTAGCACAAAAATATATGAATTTGGAACTAGCAGTGCAAAAAATGAACTGGAATTGGAGAACTCAATTCCATCAAATTCAATTCCATAAAATTTCAATTCAATTTTAATTCCGTCAATTCCGTGTACGAAACGGATCCAGAGAGAACAACCACATATTTCTCTGTGAGAACTATAAAGTTTTTTTTTGGAATGGAAGAGAACAATTTTTATTAATTGAATTGGGCATTTGGCCATGACTAATCTTCTTGTAGTATTCATTACAGATAAAGTCCTTAACTAATATCCCTTCCACTCCAAGAAATATTCTTGACTGAATTTGTTACAGAGCCAAAGGAAACCAAAGAAGAAGAAGAAGAAGATAAGAGTAGCTAGGTTGAAAATGCTGGAAAATGGACATTGGCACGAGGCGCCAGGTGGGTGGGAATTTCCAACTTCACTCGGCAACCACGCGGCGGAAAGAGCTTCAAAAATATCATCGGAGTCCATTGGGAGTGACATTTGTGCTAATAATGGTCATCGCCTTGTTGGCCAGAAGGTGGGAGTTGATGGGAACTCATCACTTGGTCAGGTTCCTCGGGCAGAAAATGACCTCGGTTTCTTAGATGATCCTTATGATGATGGGAAACATTCTAGTGATCTCTTCTTGGATTATGGTTGGCCTGATGAGCTTGGGAACTTTGATGATGTTGACAGGATGTTCAGGTACCCTTTTTTTTTTTTTGAAAATGTGAAGTTTATTTAGGTACGCACACGAAGAAAGAAAAGTGAAGGTTCTTATTAAGAAATGTAGGGAATGACTTTTTGATATTGTCTTGCAGAAGTTGTGATTCTACTGCATTTGGGCTTGGGACCAGTTATGGTGATGAAAACTTAGGTTGGTTTTCATCTTTAGATGCCATTGAAGAAGGTTGCGGAGAACGAACGAGGCCAGATTTTAACTTTTCTTCATGCCTTTCACCCACTGCACTGAAAATGATTTCAGTGACTGAGGATGCAATCAACTATTCGGGCGTGACTGACCAATCCGGTGGCGGCAATTGTTACGTGGGGAATCTGTGGGACCCAAAGAATTCTCGCGTGCCGCCGCCCACCCAGAGACCTTCTTGCCTGGTGGGTCCCACTTTTCCAGATGAAAGAAGGGTAGAGAAGAAGAAGAAGCAAATTGACATGGATGGAGTGAGCATGAAAGCTCCAATGGAATTGGATTGCTCTTCAGGGGTGAATGAAAATGCTTCAGAAGAAGCTAATAGTTTTCGCCAACTTCAACATGTCATGGAAGGGGTGTGTTAACTATGTTTACCAGCTTCCAACTTCATTCTTCATTTATAATACACATTGTCAAGAAACCAACTGATCCAAAAGTTCAATCTTGTGGTTATAGCCCTTCAGAATGATTTCATGTTCAAAATTTTTTCCCGTGTCTTGTTTAGATTGATTTGAAGACGAAGCTATGCATAAGGGACAGTTTGTACAGACTGGCTCGAAGCGCTGAACAGAGAAACAGACATCCTAACCTCAATGGAGATGCAAGTGGGGATTCGATAGCTAATACTAAAAGGTTTGTTTTGACACAATGGGTATTCCAATGCTCCATAACTCAAAGATTTGGTTCATTTTTGGCTGATTTGGGAGGAAAGTTTGTGTACTAATGGAGACGTCTTTTTTTTTTTGTTATTGAAGGTGTGTTGGGTATGTGGATATGGAGGCGGATACAAACCCCGTGGATCGATCCATAGCTCACTTGCTATTTCGTCAGCGCTGAGAGTCATCGACTCTGGTAAGCTTTCTGGTAACGTTTTTTTTTTTACTTTTACGGTAAAAGTCTATAAGATTTTACGATTTATTAATAATTAGCGATCAAATTTGATGAAGCTTGACTGCAAAAGTTAAATCATCGCCTATATTTTGCAATAACAATTGTGTTTTTGTGTGTTTTGAACATTGTAGACATCTCCAATATGAGGAGGCCTAGAATCTGCAAAAAGAAGCTTGGAGCTTGGATACTGCTTTGATTTGAATGGAAGTTTTATGTTTGGTTTGGAAATCTTTGTAAGAGTAAAAGCTTAAATGATGTGAAATATGGTTATGTTTGCCTTGTAAATAAGTTTTTTTCAGCAAAAGTTTTAGTGTTATTTTTTGGTGTGATTTTTTTCTCTTATCTAAATGTCCAATATCATCATTTTTGGTGTGAATTTTTATTTACCTGCATCCAATTAGTGAGGAAATTCTTTTTTCCCCTTACCTCTCACACACACAATGAGATCCACAATCAATGTATCATTACTTTTTCCACTCGACACGTGTAAAAAATTTATTTTATCCCGCGTGTGAAAGAAAAAAACTGGCGAGAACACTCAAACCACAAAACCGGTGCAAACGCTCTAAGCCTCAAACCACATAGACAATTTTTTATCGAGTGTTTCTTGTAAGTTCATATAAAAATACATGGATTTTTTCATAGAGGTTCGAGTTTGAATTGTTCTAATAATTACTTTTAATTAAGTGACGACGATATGTTGATTTTTTAAATTAATGGTGAAGAATTGTCTTATTATTTGGGCTGAGAGATATACCGAAGTATTTTTTAGTGTTATTGACTCAATTACAATATAGTATCTGTTCATATTTTTCTCAATTTAATGATGCACAAAGAGTCAATGTCTCCAACTCCACTTTGACTCGAATTTAGATGAACTTTTTCATGAAAGATATTTTTACTCCATATAAAACGTGGATAAAATCAGTTTTGAATCTTCTAATCAAATCACTTTCTACCAAAATTACTTTTTTGATCCTTCAAGTATCATATTCATCAATATTGGTCCCTCAAGTAGCAACCACAATCAATTGCCCAAATATCACATGACTCACCGCCATCAAGTTCAACCCAGACTCCTGTTATAGAATTTTACTGAATTATTGTTGTTGCATAGTACCATCCATTAATCAACTTTAGTCTCCATGTTAAACTTCATTAAATTTGTAATGATGAAATTAAGCTAGAGAGAACTAAAAATAGAGTGATTATTCTAGAGAAATTAAACAACAAAATCATACCAAATTCTAGTCCAATACTAGCATATACTCCATCTGTCCTAGTGTATTTGTTCTGTTTAATTTTTTCGAGTTAAACAAAGAGAAATTTAACTTTAGTTAAACATAAAAAATGTACTATATTAGTATTAAAATAATTTTATGAGATTTATCTTGTTGAAAATTTTTAAAAGTTTATTTCATTATACTAATACGGAGTACACAATTCAAATTGAGATTACTTAGAGTTTAAGTTTATTCAGGATTGGCTCGAAAAAGTCAAATTGAATAAATATATTAGAATAGTAAAAAAAATTCCGAGTCCAGGGTTAAAAAAATTTTATCAAATGATTTATTCTGTCGGTCACCCATAAATGTGTCAAATACTACTCATTTCATAAAATAATACTGCATACGTAGTATAGTCTTGTCGCCTGTTGTTTTGTAGAACTTTCATATAATTTTTTCTGATATAATTTTATTTTTAAATTTTACAACTAAAATCAAATAATTTAAATTGAAAATAAAATCGGTCAAGCTTCGTAACGCATAATGAAAAGATCTATGAACAAAGGAGGGAGTACTATTTGACAAACAACTGATTTGCCTTCAATTCTGGCAAATTCATCCATCAAAGACTACACAAGTCTCTGTGTGAATGTGACCTTCATTACATTATTTACAATTTACATGCTCCTCCAATTCTCTCTTCAATTCTTATATATGGGGAAACAAATTCAATATTCTTGAATTGTTCACACTCCACACTCCACATGAACAATATTCTAGAAAAAGGGTCATACTACAATCAAATCATGAGTAACACTAAGGTTGTGTTTGACAGATAATGATTTTTGACAGACAATGACTCCATCTGAGACAATATATAACGGGAACATAATCTTCAAGCCACTATAACAACACAAGAGAAATCAAGGACAAGAAATCAAGAAATGAACATATTATGAACAACAAGAACTAGAAATTCATCAGGCTTTAAAATGATAAAACCAAAACAAGCCAACACATAGCAAACAAATAGGTACTTATGCATTGTGGTTCTTTTTTCCCATTGAAGTACCCAAAAAAATAATGATGTGAACATATATATAAATACATGAACAATTTACTCCTTTTTTTTGGAAGTCTTTAGAGATTCTAACCTACAACACAAACAAACATTTAATGAGAGATTCAGAATTTGAAAACCTTACATAAATTGGTCTGATGACTCATTTTGAAACTAGAAGAACCTCTGGTTTCTTGGCTTTACTTGGCGTGGTGGCATTTGATGCAGGACCAGACGCATCAGCTGCTCGGGCAGCCTCTCGAGCTCTCCTGTCCAGCTGAACGAGGCTTCTCGTTGCCAGAATTGCCCTTGGAACCAAGTCATGTTGAGCCCTTGCGTATAAATGCTTCGCGGCAACTGATGCCCCATTCTTCACATCTTCTGCATTTAAAGGGCCTAACAGACAATGCCCTACAATCCTCAGCACTGGCTGCAAGAGCTCCCATGGCAGTGGGATTCGGGCCTTGGAAGAATCGACTCCTGGTTTATCTTCAATCTCCATGTTTCTGAGTTCTTCTGTGAGGCCGTCGAGAACCCTAGAATTGTCTGAGAACAGATTTTCTAATTTACCGTGATGAGTCTCGTCCAATTCCCACACACAGGGGCAGTCCTGGCCAGCCCAATCTGCTGCAAACCTACAAAAGTCAACCTTTGACCAACTGGGCATTTGTGAGATCTGGTTGAAGTAAGAATCCAGCGCAACTCCGACGATTGAGGCGCGTTTGGTTGATTTCACGGCGATCTGTGGCTCGAGAGCAGGGGATAATACTCCGACGGCCGGCCGGATCGATGACGGTCTGTTTTGAATCGGGGCTCTCGGAGTGTGATAAACAGAAGGCTGGGATAGATCTGGAATTGAGACCAGTATCGGCTTCCCGGCTCGGGATTTGGTTTCGGCGGAGTAGAGAGCGAGAAGGACGGCTTCGAAACCGGAGAGAGATGGCGTGGGGGAGGTGGAGGAGGATGAGTGGACGCGGGAGAGGTAGATGGAGGACAGGAGAGGGATGAAGGAGATGACGACGAGGCGGAGATCGGCATCGTCGCTGAGGAAAGTGTCGTACAGCCAGTGGCAGAGTGGATCTTCGCTGGAGCCGGCAGAGGGAGCGTAGAGGGAAGTGGAGAGCAAGGAGTAAGCGGGGTGGGAGAGGAGGAGAGAACGGGCGGGGCGATCGGAGTCGACGAGAGATGCGACGGCGGCGGGGTCGTCGGAGGGGAGAATACTGGAGAGAAGTTGGATGCGCGAACGGGCTTTGGAAATGGACTCCCACCAGGAGTGCATCGGGTCGCTGCTATTGTTGTCGGCGCCGCCGTTCTGATGGCGGCGACGGTGAGACGTTGAGGAGTTGTGAGGGTCGGTAGACGAGGTGGAAGACGATGAGGGAGAGCCGCCGGAGATGCGAAAATCCATCGGGAGGCGGTGGATCGGATCGTCTCGCAGCGGCTTTAACCACCGCAGCAACAGGTCTGCAACGACACCGTTCCACACTTTATTTCCTTTCCTTCCCTTCCCTTCGCTGCTACACCAAACTTCTCTCTTTCTACCTTCGCTTCATATCTGCCAAACACCCGTTAACGTTAAGTAATGCTAGAGTCACAAACAAACAGTTCACAAAATTCACAAACTTGCCTTTTTAACACTCTTCTAGAAATAAGATGCCCTAAAATAATTAAAGATATTTTGATTTAAAATCCACAAAAGGCAAGTTTGTGAAGTTTGTGAATCAAATGTTTGTGACTCTAGCATTTTCCTAACGTTAATATTTTTTCCCTGAAAAATGCTAGGGTACACTAAAGGTGTACCCCATATATCCCTCACTCCCTCCTTGTCCACTAAAAAAAGCAAAAAAATTTAAAAAAAATAAGTAAATAAAAATCAAATAAAAATATGTAGTGGAGAAGGAGGTGGTGTACATTTGGGGTACACATTTTGATGTACCCCTAGCATTGCTCTTTTTTCCTTCATGCGTCTAAAAATACAATTCCTAAAGACAAGTACTACATAACATAGTTTTTTTGTTTATTTATATTTTAAAATTTACAGATAATTTGAATTATAAACGAATCATACCTCTTGGTATACATATTCATATTCGACTTAGATTCGAATCTAAAACTAGATTTGTATTCGAAATCAAATTCATTTAATCGAATACGAATCATCTTTTTCAAATATGAATCACGCATCGAATTAATTATATTTGATTTGTATACACCCATAGTGTCATCCGTATTTATTTTATGGATCTTAAGAATATTATGAAAGAGTTGAGTCTTTTAATATAAATAAAATTACTTGTCTGCCACTGAAAAAATGTGAGAGAATCTATAGTTTAAATAGATGTAGACTTGAGAATCATAGAAGCATATTTTTTTAAAAAAAATAAATTTCTCAATTTTATTTAGTTGTACAAAAAATAAAGTTCTCATTCTTTAAAGCATGCAATGAGCGGTTCATTATAAAAATTTTCTCCTCTACATCGATTTTAACTCACTTATTTCATTTTTTCAAACGTGAAAACTTTAAATTGGAACGAAAAAAATATTTTGTAATGGATGTCTTCAAGCATAATTTTCCAAATAAAATTCTCAATTTTATTTAGTTGTTCAAAAATAAAGTTCTTATTCTTTAAAGCATGAAATGAGTGGTTCATAATACAATTTTTCTCCTCTACATTGATTTGAACTAAGGTGGAAACTTTTAATTGGAACGAAAAAAATATTCTATAATGGATGTCTTCGTAACCTCTGTTAGCTTATTCGCGTATAATACGTGTATTATACACCCGTATGTATGATATACGTATTATATTTCTGAATACAAACTTTTCATGTGATAAATGTATAATGTGCGTATTTTGTACTCCAAACGAATTTACGAATTTTATACGTATTATGTTGTAAAATCCTTAGGGTCAAATTTCAGATGATATCAATTTACTTGGTTGTCTTTTCGCAAAAAATACAAATCTTTAAAATTTGGCGATTCAACAATTATAAAAGTATTATAAGTCAGATCGTAGTTCAAGTCATCCACCAATATCCTTTTTAAAATTAAATGTCACCTACATTCTACTAGTCTCTTCAACTCCATCCGACTGGAGTTTAAGAGTTTAGGATCACTTTTTATATTTTTGAATGATGTTAATTATATTACATAAATTCCTCTTTTGAAATATTTGCACTAAATAACACTAAAACTTAAGTCATTTCTATAAATAGCACTTAAATTGTTTTCTTCCCTAAATAGCATTTAATAATGTCCATAATGACCAGTGATGACAAATATTTATTTGAATAATGATTAATGAATAATGACTAAAAATGCTACATTGAAAAAAAACATATGTAGTGCTATTTAGAGAAAATCATTATGTTTTAGTGCTATGTACTTAAATTCGTCTATTATTTTTAACTTAATGATGCAGCTAAGAGATATCATTCAAGTTTTATTGAAGTTGAAGAAGCGTCTCCACACCTAATCTTCTCCTAGTAACTATCGCCCCCTTCACTCACATCGCACAATAACACTAAACCCATCGTTCCCTTTCTTTCACCCATTCTCCTGACTCCTTCGTCTTCTTCAAACGCATCCGAGAGAGAGAGAGAGAGAGCTTTCAGATATGGCTTCCACTGCTCTCTCACATTCCCTTTTCTCTACCCTCAACGCTCACTCGCCAATCTCCCGCAAGGGAAACATCGTCCACAAATCTCCTCCCCTCTCCTTTTACCGATCGCTGCCCGTGAAATTCCGCCCCATATCGGTCCAATGCGATTCAACCCAGACCAGTTTCATCGCCAGATGTGCACCGGCCGACATTGGATCGCCGGCCACCAAGACTGAAACCCCAATTGAATTGAGTATGCATTCCTTCTTTATGAATTTCTGTTTCAATAGTTTCCATCTTTATAGTAATTCTTGAAATTCGTTCTAAAAAACAAATTGTTTCCTTAGGGTACCCATCATTTCCGACAGTAGTCGATATCAATCAGATTATGGATATTCTGCCGCACCGGTAAGGTTTTCATTTTGCTTTAAAAAAGATTCAATCTTTGCTTGGATGGTCTTTACCAATAGTTTGGTTATTTATCTGGGGCTTCTGTTTTGTAGCTATCCATTTTTGCTGGTCGATAGAGTAATTGAGTACAATCCCGGAGTTTCAGCTGTAGCAATCAAGAATGTTACCATTAACGACCAGTTCTTCAATGGTCACTTCCCCGGTAGGCCAATCATGCCCGGGGTTCTCATGATTGAGGTATACAATTCACCTTCTCGGATCTTTAGCACTGTGGTCTTCAGTTGCCATTGAAATTTCTATAGAATCATTAGAAACCACAATCTTTAGTGTGCTTTTGTGATTTTGCTGTCTCTACTTCTGTGGTTGAGCCAGAGTCTGACTCTACTTTTTGTGCCATTCAACTGAGTTTGTTGATATTAAAACCCACATTGTAATTTGTGGATTCGAGCTTGCATAGTGTTGATCTTATTAGAAAGCAGTTTACAAGGCCAATGGGTCTTTTCAGGTGGAGGTTTTTCTATATAATGTACAAAAAAGAAGCTTTAAAGAGTCTTGGGTTTGTAAATGCATGTTCTTATGTTAGATGTGAGTCCTTGCAGGCTTTGTATGTGAGTGCCGTAGATGTGATGTGGTGTGTTGTTTGTGTGTTTTCACTCTTCACACTATGGGTCATTGTTTGTGAGAGTCCTTTCATAAACAACCTCTATTTCTCAGAGTAGATGTAAGTTATACACATGCCATGCCTCGTCATACCCTACTCTTGAATGTGATATACTCCCTCAGTTCCTGTGCATTATCCGGAGTATTTTTTTTAGGACCGCCTTAATGTATTGCCCACTTTTCATTTATGCCATGTTTAGTTTAAAGATTTTGAAAGGAAAACAAAAGAATATGGTCTCCTCTCATTTTCCTCACCAAAATGAGAGGAATTTGGTTTTCCCTTCTCTTAGTACATTTTGCTTTCTCATTTTCTTTTCCTTCCACTTTTCTTTTCTTTTCATCTCTAACCAAACATGAAAAATCATTTCCCCTCTCATTTTCTTTTCTTTTCCCTTTCAAATTCCTTGAACCAAACATAGTGTTAAAGAAATGAAATGGGGTGGCACTACCTAACACACTAATTTCTCATCCAAAAAGTAAAAGTAAGCATTGAATGACCATTTCATTCTCTTCTTTCCCCTGTACATTGGTCCATGTGCCAAAAAGAATGTGGACAAATACGCCAAGATAGAGGGCGTATTAGTTTTTTTTGTCTGGCATTGTTTAGTAATGCCGCATGTCTAATGAGCAGAGAAGTGCTTTTTAGGCATCTCTCTCTGTATTTGTGCAGTTGGTTGTTTTCTGCAACCTGACAATTGTTTTTTTTGGTGGGTTGCAGGCAATGGCGCAGGTAGGTGGGGTGGTGATGCTGCAGCCGGAAGTGGGAGGCTCGCGCAGCAATTTCTTCTTCGCAGGGATTGACAAAGTGAGGTTCCGGAAGCCTGTTGTCGCGGGAGATACGTTGGTGATGAGAATGACACTCACCAAGCTCCAAAAGCGATTTGGGATTGCAAAGATGGAAGGGAAAGCCTATGTGGGAGGCGACCTGGTTTGCGAGGGTGAGTTCTTGATGGCCACCGGCACCAGCGAGTAGAAGAAGAGGAAGAAGAAACTGTTTATCAATGGCTTTTTCTATTATTATTACTTATAAAAAAATCTTTTTTTTGATCAAAGGCTGGTTGATTTTTCGGATAATTGGTGCTTCTGCTTCCAACTATCCCCTTATTTCTCATTGATCAAAAGCTGGTTGTATCTGAATCTTATAGAGGGTGGTGATGATTATATGAACATGTATTTGGTTTTTGGTTTTATTGGTACTTCACATTTCATTACATATAATATGGGTTTAGTCTTTACTCAAGATTAGAGTTTTCATACTTCATGTTCTGAATAAGTTTTGATCTGATCTTATTTGATATGATATGAATATAACTATATTTAAAGCTATTTTTAATCTAGTCTGATCTGATTTGATCTAATTCCAATAAGAAAAAATAACAAGTAATAAGAATAAATCGAAGAGAAATGACCTTAGTACTTATATAATTTATGTATAATGCTTTTGGATTTCGTGCTCTAAAAAAATTCCGTTATAATTATGAGGTTATGTTCACGATTATTTCATGTTTAGAATATACGGACTATTTTTTCGTTTTTAAACTTATTTTTTCAGGTAAATATTTGGATAGCCTAAGCTAGTCCATATTTTATGATTCGAATATCGTTCTTAATATCATGGGTGGCTTGGCCAAAAATTTTTCTTGACACCAATTCAATTTAAGGACCTATGATATTCTATTCGTAAAATTAAATGTGTCCTCTCTTGTTTTAGCTTAGCCACATCTCGCCCGAGCTCGGCCCATCCTCGTTTGGATTTAGGCTTCTCAGCATTCGCTTAGTAAGTTAAACTATTTAAAGAAGAAATCTTCATAAATATGAGTAAAACATAAATAAAGTACTAAAATAAGAGTTTAATGTTTTTATTTAAAAATAGGAGTTTCCATTATGATAATTTGTTACTGCATATAGACATTTCATAATACTATTTGGTGATATATATATTCATTATTGATACTGTAAATGTATTTTAACTCCAATTTAAGGAATAAAAACACGAAGCTTTTATTTTGATATATTTTTAATGTTTACCTCTATTTTAGTCTTTTTTCCAATTACTTATTTGAGTAAAGACTCATGATACATTGTAGTACTCCCTCCGTCCTATATCTTTCTTCCTGTTGCGCAAAACGAAGAAAAATCTCAAGTTTTTTCAATCTATTTTATTTAAATATTGGTATAGAAATAAAAAACAAAACATACATATTTAAAAACTACATCAAAAGTTCAACAAAACAAGTGGTGACAAGAATATTTTATTTTATCATATATGCCATGAAAAACACAAATAAATATAAATTCCTGTGAAGTTGGAATAATGCTCAGGTAAGAAAGTTTTAGGACGGAGGGAGTATTATAAATGCTCTCTTCCATCACTTTGGGAAGGGAGACCAATGAAAGAGAGACAATTCTAAACCTAAATCATACACGTTCCATTTTCTTTATTTCTCTCCCTCTTTACCTTCTCTTCTCTAATTTGATTATTTAGATTTAAGGTTTCTATTACCTCTAAGTCCTAGAATACAAATGTAATATAGTTGGATTCATTCAAATTTTTACCAAAAATAATATTTTATTTTTTAGAAAAATATAATGAGTAATATTTACTTCGTACTCCGTATTTATTTTAAAAATATGTTTCTCTAAATACCGAGTATATAAAATTATAATTTTTATTAATGAGGGTTGAAGTGTTGAACAGGGCCTGAGGGTTCGAGAGCCAGTTTGGGAATAGTGTTAGAGATTAACATTAATATTTTAGATAAAATTTTAATGATGCAGATTACTAATAGTGATAGCATCTAACATGCCTCAAACCGTTTTTGTGGAGTTGTCTTCTCTCATTTTTTCAATATGTGTGCTATGGCGTTTGGAGGACATGAATAACAGAGTAAGAATCCACTCCGCAAGAGTTAGCTGAGCTGCTAAAGAGACGAGAAGAAACCCAATGGCGGATCTCCTTTCAAATTCTGCACTCTTCTTTAATTCCAAGCCATTTCTCCCACTCCCGGCTCTTTCAAGAACCATCCAAGCTGGAAGCTGTAGCAGTAATTGTAGAAGAAGAACAAGAAAACTCCCTCAAATCTCATTCTTTTGCAGACCCGATTCCCAAGTTGTTGTTGAAATCATCTCAACTCATGGTACCCTTATTTACCCATCCTTTTTTTTGCAGTATTGTTATTGTTCTTCCATTTTACAAGTTTAATCCATCAGTCTATTCAGTGAAAGTTTGGGTTTTTATAGATGAGTTGAGTTTGTTGTCTTCTTAATTTGCTCTGCTCCCTCCTTCCAAAAAAAAAAAGAGATTACTTCAAAAACCTAGTTTTAGTGCCAAAAAGAGTTCTTTTTTAACAAAAGGGAACCTAGTTTCAATCATATTTAGTGTTTGTATACCAAAAAGGTGTGTGTCAAATTTAGTTAAACCAACAAATAACTTTAAAATTAGGCAAAACCTCAAAATCCATGCTAATATTCCCATAATTTGGAGATTTTACATAAATACTCCAAGATTGGATAACTATCACCCCAAAAGTAAAACACATTTACAAGAATACTCCAGGAGAATATTTGGGTTACATCGACCCCCCAAATTCTGACACCTATCTGTTATCAATATGCAATCTTGAAGTTTTATTGAAAAATTATTGAATTTCTGGGGATGTTGGTGATAATAATGCAATCTTGGAGTATCATGTTGACACAAGATAGAGTACATGTAGGCTATATATAGAAAAGAAGAAAATACAAAGTAGACTAGACTATTCTATAGGACCAACATATCCTTGTAAAATCTCAAGAGTATTGACATGAATTTTTCATAAAAGATTATACAAGTAGTTATGTTTGACTATTTCAAATAATTTACTCCATTAAAATATAAACAGCTGTAATTTTCTTAAAAATAAAAAAAACGACTTTTGGGGAGGAGAAGTATATATATTTCCTCAGAAGTTGAAACACTTATTTATCAGTATAATTTGTATTTGGGGCAGAACATGATGATGGCAGTTTTCTCTTCCAATTTGGGGATCCAAGCGAGCTTGCAGAAGAGGGTTTGTTGGTGGAATCCAAGGTTGAGAAAGTGGACGGTAGAAAAGATATGGAGGATTCTAATGTGGTGGACGGAGATTGGGATAAAGACGAAGAACATGAAGAAATGCTTAAGAGAGTGGAGAGGAATGATGACATTTTAACTTATGCTGCAAATGATACTAATCTTTCTGACTCAGTAGTAGAAACGAGTGAAAGAAGCAATAGTCATTTACATATAGATAGAAGCATGGAAGCAGATGAGCCATTGTTGGAAAATTCCGGCGACCATTTTGCACACTTGGATCATAACACAGGACAATTTTCTGGCAACCCTTCACCAAACATGTTACTGGAAGTGGAACTAACAGAAGATGTAGACTGGACTGAGCCTAATAATAGGTTTATTTTATTCATCATCATCTTCTTCCTTTTGCACCTTAATCCCAGCTATGTTTGTGTCGGTATCATTAAGTATTTAGTGTTAATTGATGATATAAACTCAGTTAATAACACAATAAACAACATGAGATAGTTATAGTTATGTTCCATCACAAATATGATATTGTAAAATTGGAATGCACATAATGGAATGTTGGAATGTATATGTATACCCTTTTAGTAAAAATGTCTAGTACTACATAAATAATCACATTTGCATTGTCATTTATCAGCATTGACGCAATTCAGACGCCGGAGTTTGTGCTATCTTCTGGTGCTGCTTCATTGCCGCATCCAGCAAAGGTAGACAAAAGATCAACTCAAAACATCACCCCTGGTAGACAAAAGATCAACTCAAACATTTGACAAACAATGGGAGTATGTTATGCAAAGTAAATAATCAATCCCAGGCATTTACAGGTGGGGTGGATGCTTATTTTATGACGAATCAGAACTGGCTTGGTTTAGCTGATGGAATCGGTCAGTGGTCTCTTGAAGGTACTTCTCAAAATTCTATACTTTTTTGCATACTATTCGTGTTATCATTATTTACCACAATCTTCCGCAAGTCACAAAGCGCCCCATCATTTGGTTAATTTGGATTCTCAACAACAAAATCTCATTTTTACAAGCAAATGTCAATTTGGCCCTATTTTCTTGTCTTGCCCCGAACGACAAAAAATGTCACATACCCTTTTAGGTAATTTCACAACCAACCAGTCGTTCCATCAGAATCAATCGCCGAAACATGACTTCATTCAGCCAATACAGTCATTTGAGTAATCACCAAACGGGCCCTCAGTCCATTTCTCTTCAGGTACTGTCCCAGGAGTATATTCCATAGAACTGATGCGGTACTGTGAAAAGGCTGTGTTGCAGAACTTAGCAACTGACCCTAAGGCTGTTCTTGAACTGAGCATAGAAAAAGTAGAGTCCCCTGGATCTTCTACAGCTTTGATTGTGCACTTTGATGGCCGGGTACAAATTTCGCTCGAATCCTCTTTGATTAAATAAAAAGTTTTTCACATCATGATAGTTTTCGCTAGTGCGTACTAAAATGGCTTGCAATAAGGTTTTGTTTGGTAGGTTGCAATAAGCATGTAAATATGCAATGAAAACAAATATTACCTTCATCCCAAAAAACAAGATTCATGTTTGGACACACCAACAACATACCCAGTAATATCCCACAAGTAGGTAGGGTGTATGTACGCATATGACATATCTTATCCCTAACTTACACATATTTTCACTACCAACCAAACCCAAAGCATAGAAAGCACGTGCAATTGCTACGAACTAGAGTAAGAGATTCATGTTTGGCCATGGTAAAAAGAAATGGTTTTGCAGGTTCTCCATGTGGCTAATATTGGAGACTCTGGATTTATGATCATAAGGAATGGAGTGGTCTATAAAATGTCATCTCCAATGCTCCATGAGTTCAGTTTCCCTATTCTAATAGGGAGGGATTGCGATCCATCCCGAATAGTGCAGGTAAAAAATAGTTGGCCATTATTTACAAAACTTGTCACTATGCATCTATGCGTGTTTGCTATATTATATGTAACGAGGTAGTTGGAGTAATATTTACTCTAATTCTATGAGTAATATTCATAGAATTAGGAAAGAAAATGAAAAAAATTGTTTTCTCTCATTTTTTCTCACCGAAATGGGAAAATTTTTGTTTTCCCTCCTCTTAATTCCTTTTGCCTTCTCATTTTCTTTTCTTTTCACTTTCAAATTTCTTGAACCAAACATAATGTAAGTGTTTGTTATATGCTAATATACCTTTATAGGTATGTAGTTATATTCTCCAACTATAGAAACTCGAGTTGAACAACCAACTCTTGAATTCCCAAAAAAGAGAGTCGGACAATTATATCGAGGTGGGGGAAGTAAAATATACGGAGTATATACTTTCTCCTTCTTGTAATAAACTTCACACTTTCTCTTTTGAATGTCCCAAAATAAAGTTTATACTTTCTTAATTTCTTATTAAAGAACTATGTGGCTCACAAATTCTCTATCTTCTGGACAGATTTCAACCACATTTGACTCTTTTGTTTTCTTTTTTTGAATAATCAGGAATACAAAAGTGAGTTAGAAGAAGGGGACGTAGTGGTCACTGCAACTGATGGCCTTTTTGACAATTTGTATCCACAAGAGATTACATCAATTGTGGCCTCGTCTTTGGAAGCTAACAAAACACCCCAGGTTCCACTTTTCTTTAAGTCATGTAGTTCATATTACTCTCTCCGGTCCGGTTTAGCTGTTCACTTTAAAAAAAACTCTTTTTAAGAAATGAGTTTACACTGTCAAATAAGTCATTAAAACAATTTTGCCGTTGCTAACAATGCTCATACCCTACCTCTAATATGTTTTATACAATTCATCATACTTTCGTACGTGAATGTGGAAAGTGGACAACTTATTTCAAAGAAACAGAAAAAAGAAAGTGGGCAATTGAATTCTGACAGAGGGAATATTCCTCATCACTTTGCCTAAATCTTGACCTAGGCATGTCGATGGATCAGGTTTGGATCGGGACTGATGGTTCCGGACCTGTACCGATTAAAAAATAATTGAACCCGACATGTACCCGAGACCCGTCGGGTCTACCATTTGTAGACTTGGACTTATTCGGTCTTGGCGGTTGAGTGTTTTTTTGCAACACATATTTAGATTGCATTTTTACAAGATATATGACATGATATAAAAAGTTATATTCTTTAAGTATTTAAGCTTTTTATACATTTAGTTATTTGGTTTAGAAAAAAAACTAAAGAAGTTTATTTTTTATTCAATATTACGGAGTATTATTCTAACATAATTATTTTTTAAAAAAAAAAAATAATACACAAAAATGTTATTTTAATAAACAAATATGAATTCTCATACTAAGTTATGGTGTATTTTAGTATAACTATAAATCTTTACTTTCTAATTAAATACCTGAAAGCAAAAATACATTACTTTATTTCTTCAATCTCATTAAAATATTTAAAATCATTGTTCATTTATATCAAGTCAAACGAATATTAAATCTACCCTATCTCTGCAAAATAGTTATCGGGTCTGGGTCGGGTTTAGGTCTAAATTCGAGCCATTGATAGGCCTATCTGGACCACAAAGTTCCACCTGTCTCAAGTGTGGAGCCTTGTCGTAAGACAAAAGAAGTATATGGTATCCAAAGTTGTAAGTTGTAACCAATATTGTGACAGCAAATCGCGGAAGCATTGGGCACAAGAGCACAAGAAGTTGGCGGTGCAGGTAGCGGGAGGAAGAGGAGCCCATTTTCCGATGCCGCCGAAGCGGCTGGATACATCGGCCAAACTGGCGGAAGGCGTGATAGTGTGGCTGTTATTGTGTGTCTAGTCCAAAACGCATACTAAAGTAACAACCATTAGTAGCAAGTAAAAGAAGTCTAGAACTAGTAGCAGTCAAGATGTTTGGTTGGTTGGTATGTAGAATACTTTCCTTAAACCCACTTAATGAATACTTTTGTCTTCGTATAGAGGTGAGACGCCATATCTGATTGTTCTTTTGATTTTGAATACTTATGGCTCAGTCGGTCACCAATGTCTATCAATATACCAGCTCGAGCACAGCCCCATATGAACACTTTGCCTGCTCGGCTTTTATTAAGGCGCTGCACCAACCTACTAGTAAATTGATTGACATAGTTTCTAAAAAGGCTTGCATTTTCTTGTCAATGTTTGCAACATAAGCTTTTATAATTTTCAGATGTTTTCTTTCGAAATGTTCTCTTTGCATTGAGCTGCTTCAGCCCTTCTGGTCGTCGATCGCCTTGCGTGAGCTAGCTACTTTAAAGTTTCGGTAGAAACCCATCTTAGGACGACTTGAAGGCCTTTCATCCTGCGATTGATGACCAGAAGGCTCGAAAGCAGTTCAACGCATAGAGAACTTTTTGAAGGAAAACGGATGCGAGAACTATCAGAGCTCATGTTGTAAATATTGATAAAAAAAATTGTCATTTTCTTCTAGAAATTATTCAAATCAATTTACTCGTAGGCGGGTGCAACGCCTAAATAAAAGTAGGATGGGCAAAGTGTTCATGTGGGGTTGTGTTGGAGTTGGTATATCGATGGGCATTGCCAATCAATTGAGCTATATATGTATTCAAAATCAAAAGAAAATCATATATGGCGTTCGATTTCCATAAGACAAAAGTATTCATTGAGCGAGTTTAATCGAAATAATCATTTTGCACTTTATTTGGTTGTGTTTTAAAGCTTTTTGTGATTAAGGACATGCTAACCATGTATTGTCACTGATAATAAAACCATTCACTGTGTTTAGGACATGAATGTGGCAAATGATTTTCATCAAACCCACTCAATGGTTGCTACCATGTCTTTGGTTACAAAAAACTTTAAAACACGATCAAATGAAGTACAAAATGAATATTTTCATCAAACCCACTCAGTGAATATTTTTGCATATCTTTTTTTAGGCAAACAAAATAAATCTTTACATCAACAAGAGCGGAACAACAAAGTCAGGACTCCATGACACTGGTGTATGCCAAGTTGTACAACAAGGGTTTGCACCAACACTCACGATGACACACACTGACATAAAATGTTAGTGTGCTCACAAACTTTTGCACTGACACTCTGTGCCAGTGTGTGTTATCTCGGTGCAAATCTTTGGTGTACACCAGCATGGTTGATTTTTTGTCTAATACTCCGTATCATATTACATGTTTGGTTGAGATTTATTTTCAATCGAACTTATCTACATAACAGATTCATAGTATACAATCTAAAAAATTAAAATAATATATTTAAAATTTATGGAGTACATTGAAACTATTATTTTCTCCGCGCCAATTTAAATCACATGTTTCAATTTACGATGTCTGATTGAATTTATTAATACAACAACAACAACAACAACCCAGGTGAATCCCACAACAATAGGGTCTGGGGAGGGTGTGTGTACACAGGCCTTGCCCCTGCTCGGAAGTAGGGAGGCTGTTTCGAATTTATTAATAATATAATTTATTTGAGAATTGTAGCATAGTTTAAAAATAAAATTTACATTTTAAAAAATTACATCAAAAGCTTTACGAAATAAGTGGTGAGAGGCTATATTATTTTATCAAATAAATAACGAAAATAAATATATATAGTTTGATTATGAGGATAGTAAACATGTAACTTAATTTGAAACGGTGTCATGAGTTATTCCCATCCATTTTTATAAATCTTGAATTAAAAATCCAAAACGTCCCGAACCGTGTTGACCCTGTGGACAATACATTATCGAGCTGAGTCATTATCACAATTTCAGGCAATTTTTGTCAATAAAAAGCATGGGAGTGCGTTAGCCATCATTTTCAAGGAGCATAATTATAATTTTGGTTGTAATTGTAGCTTCTTTTTTTAAAAGTGTAATTGGAGCTAATAATTATGCTTTCAAATATGAACACATCCACGATCATGTCGCGTATACAATCATTTCACTTAGCTTTTTTTTAATTCTTTTTTGAAAAAGAAAAAAAAAATTGAAATGAACGAATGAAAAGCATAGCTTAAACTTAAAAAAAAAAATCAATTTTCACATTTGAGAGAGTAAATAAAATACTAAAATACTGACATTGTCTACCTAAAAAGTTCTGTGCAGGTCCTAAGCCTATTTTATTTTGTACGGACTACTTATATTTCTAAATCAATACAAACTTTTATTTCTTATAAACATTTTATTCAAAATTTTAAATAACAAAATGTAATCCCTCTAGTCTTAAAAAATATTTTTATTTTGAACTTTTTTGATCAAATAGTGACATTTTTTAGCACAATCTTTGGAGAATTATATTTAATTTGATTCATTTTAGATATTACAAGTTGCTATTAAGATACAATTAAGATTCATCCTTCAGTACGAATCAAAATAAGAGTGTCAACTATTTTAATGAAAACAATAAAGTCATAGTGTATAATTGAAGGATTAAGCTATTTGTACATCCAAATTTGTACCCCAAAGGTATGCACCGACATTTGTGCTATTGTGATGTTAGTGTGATAATTTACATTAGTAAAAAATGTCAAACGAAACCTAAGTGCACTTCTGTGAGATAAAAATCATCAACCACGTGGGCCTCCATTAACCATTTTCACATGATTTTGGAAGCCCACACCACAACCGGCCCGACCCATTCACCCATCTCCGGTCTCTATGTAGGTAAGAGAAAAAATCACCCTAAATATGAGTAAGACAGAGAGGAAATATCAAATAGAAGCTGATGGAGGGTAACCCCTAGGTTGATGTCAGCTTGGCCCCCCTCGTCCACGTGGAGTACCGCCGTGCTCGACCTACGAGCTCGGCTTGGCCTACGAGCTCGGCTTGGCCTACGAGCCCGGTTGTTACCTCCCGGGCTCGGCTCGGGCAACATGAAAGCGACGAGAGGATAGCGATCGGCGATGTTGACCACGCGATAGCGATAGGATGAAAGGGACAAGACCGAGAAGCTGATGACATCCACTAGGCGACGAACGTCGATCAGAGGGATTTGACTAAGTGTATTGTATCCCTTATAAAAGGGGTGAGACCCCTCATTGTAAAGGATCCAAATTCTAAGTGAATATACTCCTACTTTGCGTTCTCTCTCTTTAAAACTTATATTACGAGTATTTAATATATTCGGTGGTTTATCGCCATCAGAAGCTATATATTTTTATCCCCTAAATAGAAGTTCGCACTATGGTAATATGACACTGTACATAGATATTTCACTATATCTTTTGGTAATATGCATAATCATGATTGACTATATAAATATATTTTAAGACTTATTTTGAGATAAATTAAACAGAATATGAAATTTCTATCTTAGTATATTTTGAATTTGGAATTTTGCCAGAGTTCATAATATAAGTGTGAACCAAAGAATTTACCACCAATCTTTTATTCCAATTTAGTCTTTTTCACAATATAAAACCGCCCCCCGCCGGCCACATCTCACTCTATTCGTTTCTTTTTGTCCAGCGTCGTCGTCCTAAAATTCCTCTGTGCGGAACTGCGGATTTCACGCTATCACTGGAGAAATGGGACTGGGTTTGAACTCGATCGTTTCCCTGGCAGTGGGCATCCTGGCGGTGTGGGCAATCGCCGCGGACTCGGCCCATCATCTGGCGCCGGCGCCGGCGGCGGATTGCAGCAGCGTCATCATGAACCTGGCTGATTGTCTCTCTTTCGTCACCGATGGCAGCACGGTCCCGAAGCCGGCTATGTCCTGCTGTTCCGGGCTGAAAACGGTGCTGAAAGCAAACCCGGATTGCCTGTGCGAGGAGTTCAAGAACAGCGCCGGGCTCGGTGTTTCTCTGAACCTCACCAAGGCCGTGACTCTCCCCACTGCTTGCCATGTTACTGCCCCCCCTTCCGTTAAGAACTGCATCCGTGAGATCTGCTTTTCTATCTCTCTCTGTCTATCTTCTTCTTAAATCAATCACTTGGATTTCCGCTTTAAAATTTGAAACCCTAACTTGTTAAATCGGTTTCAAATTGAAATCGGGATCTGATTCTCTGTCTTCCTTTTCTTAAATCAATCGATTTCAATGTTTTAATGTCTGAAACCCTAACCTGTTCGTTGCTTTGGATTCATGAAAAAATTTGCAGCAAGCGGCAAATTTTTCCCTTCTCCTTCAGCCGGTACGTATCAGATCTGCTCTTGACTGAATTTTATACTGTGATAAGCTCCCCAATTTCGTTTTCAAATCTCAAATCTGATTTTATGAAACCCTAGTTGATCCTGATGCGTTTATCTCCTCCCCTGCACCTCTCGAAGCCTTCGTGACACGGGCTTGTCTTTTGTTTTTGTAGCTCCATCGGCGTCGCCGGGAATCAATTCTGCTCCAACAGTAACTCCGGCGGCATCTGCCACCGCGCCGGCTGCTAGCTCCCCGTCACCGAGCCAAGTCAACTCAGCTTCCTCCCCGGTGGCTGCCACCCTGAGTGCCGCTGCATGTTTGGTGGCCTTGTTGTTTTGAGCCCACAAACCCCTCCATCATCTTCCTCCTCCGATGCTTCTTTGTTATGTGCATGTGAATTGTATTGCTGGTTTCGAAATTTGTGTATTGGGTTTTGAGAATGAAAGACGGTAGAGGTAATTTAAGGGATGTGTATTGTTGGTTTCGGATATTGGTTGTAGAGTTGGCAAATGGGTGAGTTGGGTTTGAATAAATTCGGCTTCGGGTTAAGAATTGCATGTTCATGATTTAGGAGGGTGTATTCAATTCAATTTCTATGAGATTTTTTCAAATTTTAGAAGTCAATGGTATTCAATTGAGATTTTAAAAAACTTTTTTTTAGATCTAAGAGTATTTAGTTTGGATTTTAAATCGTCTGTCAAAATACATTTAAAAGGGTTTTTATCGTAGATAGATTTTGATGGATTTCATACTTCTTTTTATTACTACATCCGTCTCATTTTATAACGCCTGTTTTGGTTTACGATGTTTGACTGAAGTTATTTTCAAATCATTTTATATGACAAATGGTATAGTGTTAAAAATAAAAATTACATATCAAAATACTACATCGAAAAATCTACAAAATTAGTAGTGACAACAATATTTTATTTCATCAAATTGCTAACGAAAATAGAGAAAGAAAGTGAATGAAGTTTAACCATGTGAATAGTGAACAGACATTATAATTTGGGACGGAGAGAGTAATAAAAATCTTCGCACAAATCTATCGCCCCAGCCATGGGTGTTAAAGCAGACTTTAGCCTCGGAGATATACGGCTACCTTACAAATCGCAAAGATCGATGAGAAGTCATTCTGTTCATAGGATCGGTTGAATGGACTTTGAATTCGTACTCTCCTTTTTGATTCGCACCCTTGTGATGTTCCAATTTAAATTTTAAAATCTATCTAACTTTGTGTATATTTAAAACAATCTATACATATTTCACATAATCCATTATTTTAAGGAATTTATAAAAATCTTTTGAAATCTACATTGAAAAGACCTTCCTTATTGTCATCGAATTTTGATCGATTCAACGGGTTATAGTCTTTATTTTTTAAATTATTAAATTCATATTAACATCGATATTCTGCATTGAATAAAAATATAATATCAACAAACAAAGAATTATATGTGTACAAGTTTTGGAAAGACATAACATAATTATGCGATATCATTAAATTTACGCAACACATACGCGCACCTAATTTAAACTTTAAACGTCATAAAACCCTTTATATTTGAAAAATAAAAAATATCTTTAAATAAAAAAACATAAAAAACTAAAAAATGAAAAATAAAATGCAAGAAATGCAAACGAAATTTAATTTTTATTTAATAAACTAAAATGAATGGATGATAACAAATTGGTATTTCAAATTTGTCTTAATATTTTTAAATTCATCTACAAAAAAGTGGAACCTAAATAAAAATAGTAAATTCCATAATTGGTCTATTATAACATGGTGTTTTCCATATTTAGTCCTCTATTATCAAATATTACCTCCGTAGTCCTTTTTTTAAGGATGTCTTTCCAAAAATGATCCTTTTTTTTATCTTCTGCCAAGTTGGTGTTAATTTAAAGGCTAAAAGCATAATTTGACATCAACATTATATCTAGTGACGTGTTCTGATATTGGTTAAGCGAATAACACAAAAATAATGACTATGATTGTGGACTAGAATTCAGACGAAAGACCACATTTGTAGACTATGGTTGTAGTAGAAAGCGACTGTAATTCACAAATGACACAAACTGAACAACCTTTGGAACTGTGTATGACAAAAAAAATATATTATCATTGTGATATTACACTTTTAGCCCTCAGATTAACACAAACATGATTGAAGATCAAAAAAAGGACTATTTGTGGAAAGATACTCATAAATGAAGGACTACTGGGATAATATTTGATAATAAAGGACTAAATAGGGAAACCCCCTGTTATAAAGGACCAATTATAGAATTTACTCAAATAAAAATGTACAATGTACACATAATAAAATTTGAACAAAAACTTTTAAAACTAAACTTATTATTTAATGAAAAATATATAACATCGTTATATTTCTAATACAGAGTATATTAATACATATTCAGTTCATCATTTTCGATATGAAGAGTTGACTCTTTCGTTCCCAAAAATCAAACCACCCCACGTTTGATTTATTACGATTCGATATTTTACCATGTTTTTTTCGTTTTTGTATTTTTCAATCTAATTTCCTCCTTTTTATAAATTATTTTTGATATTAATTCTGTATTAGTACTTCCTAATTTCGGGGTTTTAGTCGTCGTAGAAGTTAAGCTATCAGAGTCGCCACCGCAACCCAATACTGCGTAGTGCGTACATATATACACCTCCACAACTCACCGTTAAAACCTAAGTATCTAACACTGGTGCGTCCATTTCCGGTGGGGTCGTAGAGGTTACAATAACAGGGTCGCCACCGCTCCGGGCACGTCGCACGCAGCATCCCGATAAGCCGCCAACTGGGTCATCCTTCCGCCATAGCCCAGCGCCGCTAACTCCCGGCCTTCATTGTTCCGTGCGACCGCCGCCAACCGCCAGGTAAATCTTCCATCTCAAATCAGTTTTTCTTCTTGGATTTTGTTCAATTAACCTAAATACTCCATATTTTTAAGACAATTATAAATTGTGATTTATGATAGGTAAATTTGTGATTTCTGGATTTGTGAACTATCAAATTGTCATTTGTTGTTAAGTTAATTTCTACATGAACATTATGAAGGATTAGGTTTTTTTATTACACTAATTAGTAAAGTCCGAGTTATAGGTAACTTTGGTTCTTTAAATTATTTGAAATTAAGATGCAAATGTATTTTAAAGACACCATGATTCACAGAGCACGGATCAATGGTGAATCTGTCTAACATGAATTGAAATTCCTCTCTGTCTTTATATCAATTGCGAGAACAAGCTCTTAGTGAATGTGAATCCCATTGTATGACAAACGATGTGAAGAGAATTATAGATTATCATCCAAATTGGCAAGATGAAATATATTGTAGTTATCTAAAAAAGATCCTTTCCAACCTTGAAATTATCAATTTCCCTTTAAGTTAATAGCTAGAAAAAGATGTAGATTTGTTTCATTTTGGTTTGACAATTACTCTTGGTTGGAATATAGAATTTCCCAAAATGTTGCATTTTATTTTCCATTTACTTGTTTAAGAAAGTGAGTGACTCAAGACTTAATTGTTTTTGAAATTTCATATTATATGTTACCTTTGATTTTTTATAACATTTTTGGGTGTTTAGCAAACTTACAAGAATTGTTATGAGACAAGTCATACTTTAAGTAAGTATAATTACACCTAAAAGCTCAGATAATAACAAGCATATATGAATTAATAGGACTATAAACATATTTTACCCATTATTCCAGTTTTAAATTTGTTACTTCATCCGGTAAAGTTCTTCTCCAGTTGACTTTTTATGATTTTTAAGGATAGTTGAAAAAGGGTAGAAGCTTATGAAAGTGGGTGGAATATATTAAATGAGGTGGTTGAGGTGTTATAAATAGAGTGAGGGTAGTTGTGGTATTTCAAATGTTAGAAAATGTAATTGGAAGATCTTTACCGGACAAAAAGGGCATTTGGGAAGATCTTTCCGGGACAAGTGGAGTATTTTTTACTCTAATATTTTTTTCTGTTACTCTAAATGTTGTTATCAAAATACGGAGTATATAAGTATTTATTCCATATAACAGATTGTATGTTACTCAATCTTATAGTTTATATTTACACGCAAGTCTCGTTAATGCCTCAAACTTTTATTTTGGAAGTGCTTTTTAAGAATTCAAATTATCAGTTTACACAACGATTTATGCTTGGTTGGTTTCAGTTCATAACCAGCTTCAATGTCGGCATTTGGAATATCTACTACGGCAAATACAAATCCTAATAAGTCCAGTGAGGTATCGAGTTATGAGCGTTAATTCAATGAGTGTTTGTTTGAGTTGTGTCTACATTTGTTAATGTACGGTATGGTGAATGAAGGTAGCGCAACCTCCCAGTGACTCAGTATCAAGCCTCTGCTTTAGCCCCAAGGCAAACTTCTTGGTGGCTACATCATGGGACAATCAGGTTCATTTAATCTTCTTCATTAAAAAGGCAAAAGTTTCTTTAGCTATTAATTATATATTTGTTTTCTTTTTCTTGTTCAAGCATAAGCTTCATTCACGGCCCACATGCCCAAGGGTAAGGTGAGAACTAATTTGCATGCATTTCCTTCTTAGGTACGTTGTTGGGAAGTAATGCAAAGTGGAATGAATATTGGTACAACGCCAAAGGCATCTATATCACATGACCAACCGGTATTATATCAATTGTCACATATTTCTAAAAGTGTTCTGCTGTATTCTTTTGATTTCACCAAATGGTTAATTGTTTTTTTTAATGTAAAATTTGGAAGGTTTTGTGCTCCACGTGGAAGGATGATGGCACTACAGTCTTTTCTGGAGGCTGTGACAAGCAAGTAAAGATGTGGCCACTCGCTACTAATCAACCAGTAACTGTTGCCATGCATGATGCTCCTGTGAAAGAGGTTGCTTGGATTCCTGAGATGAACCTTTTGGTCACTGGAAGCTGGGATAAAACCCTGAGGTTAGTAATAATAATCTCTTTTAGAGCAACTTTTTTTAGTGATTTGAAGGGGCTGGAAAAAAACTTCAGTTATTTTTGGAATTGAGCTAATTTATTTTTCAAAATTTTAACACAAAGAAGACACTCCTTCGGAATTATTTTATTAACTTGTTTTACTTCTTATAGACATGTAACGTTTCCCTATTTTATTTATCTTATCGCTCAAATAAACCTCTTTTTTTGATTTTGCTGCATAAGTTAAATACTCCTAGAGTCCAAGTTTCTAATGATTTCGTTGGACAAATCTGCAGATTATGCGTACATTGTACCCTCTTTAGATCCTACTTCTGAGTGGGACATATTGGGAATGTTTGGTCTAAAAGTCTTCGTGTTTTTGTATATGACTGTGTAGGCATTTTACCTTTCATTTTGTTGAAAATGTGTTCCATTGCACACATGCATTAATGGATTTATCCAGTTAGTCGATTCAAGAGGGGAATTTTATTACTGTCTTCTTCAGGTATTGGGATCTACGGCAGCCCAACCCAGCACATGTCCAACAACTTCCTGAACGCTGTTATGCACTTGCAGTGAAACATCCTCTAATGGTTGCGGGAACTGCCGACAGAAATCTTATAGTTTTTAATTTGCAAAATCCTCAGGTATTTCACTACATATGCAACAATATATGATATTATATTGAGGATGCAATGAAGAAGTTAAGTTATTGGCTACTCATTAACTTTTGGGACTATTTCTTAATACTGAAATAGTGAATTTAGACAAACAAAATCTCAACTATCAGTGAGTTTGATTGACAGACACACTATGGATGTGCAACCCCTATCCTTGCATGGGGTGTTTATATTATTATAATATTAATATTGCTGTTGTGGTTGTAACATTAATTTTAATATTATTGTTATTTGTATCCCATTACGGTATAATTTGATCGGCATGCCACTTTGAAATGGTGGTGTTTCGCCTGCTGAACAGTGAAGCAATATTGGCTGCATGCCTGCATGGATTTCACATAATGCCTCATTTGCCCTAGACGCACTACTTAAAAATTAGTAAAGCTTTGACTGATTTGCTAATTGTCTAAAGTAGTGCGTGCAAATTTTATTCTGCGGATACAATTAATGACACAATATCATCATTATAGACAGAGTTCAAGAGGATCATGTCACCACTGAAGTACCAGACAAGGTGCTTGGCTGCATTTCCTGATAAACAAGGTTTCCTGGTGAGTTTTAACTCCGCATTTTGTAGTAAATTAGTTTTATATTGTATTATTGAGTTGTGGTTACAGTAGATTCAGTTTTCATGTGTGCCATTTATTTCTGCAATGTTGTTTTCTGCCTTCTACCCGTACAGGTCAGTATAAGTGCAGCTCATTATAACAATATGTTTTGTATTTGTTCTTTAGGTTGGCTCAATTGAGGGAAGGGTAGGAGTGCACCACATTGATGATGCACAACAAGGCAAAAACTTTACTTTCAAATGTCATAGGGAGAACGCTGACATTTACTCTGTCAACTCACTGAATTTCCATCCGGTAAGATTTATATATTTATCATTGTTTTGCATTCTGGTTAGGTGCCTTTTTGTACAATTTTGTTTTGCAATTTTTATTCATTTAAAAATTTAAGTCTGGTAGTTAATAACCTTCTTAGTACTTCAAAAAAAACTGTTTGTGTAAACTAGGGGTCATTAGAATCCAACACACGATTCTTAGGCCCAAGAGCACAAGAAAAAAACATAAGATCAAGAACACATAATTTTAATATGGAAATTAAAAAGGCAAAATCATGGGTCTCTTTGTGCTTAGCCTATCAATTTGGGAAATTTATTCGTTAACATATTTGGAAATTGCATATCCAAGATAGCTTGGAAGCCATCATTTAAGCAAGCTTGGGCTTGAGTGTGAATACTTAGTTATTGGGCCTATTTAATTGGAATTGGATATTTGGGTCATTATTCCAACTCAAGTCCCCTGGTTTTTTTCTTCCGGAGATTGTAGCTGTTTGGGATGCTTCCATTCACACTTCAGTCATCCAAACACAAGAATTATATTTTACCCCATGTTATCTCCATTTAAAACTTCCTCTCTAGCAAAGTATAAGAAATATAAGAGCTTTGTTATAAAAAGTAAGGAGTACAAGAGGTTTACTTCTCGTACATTTTTTCCTTAATGAAATCAAATGTGAAGTATTTTCTATTGTGTTTGGATCAAGGAATTTGAAAGGGAAAAGAAAAGAAAATGAGAGTGAAAACAACTTTTCTTGTTTGGTTAGAGAGGAAAAGAAAAAAAAAGTGGACGGAAAAGAAAATGCACCAAGAAAAAGGAAAATGATTTTTCTTCCATTTTGGTGAGGAATATTAGAGAAAACTTCTTTCTTTTCCTTTCCCTTTTCCTTTCACTTTATTTCACAAAATAAAGTGAGACAGAGAAGTGTTAAGAAATTGCAACAAAAATAGATAATCCATCCATCCGGATTTAGTTTTCCCAATTTTTAAAACATCTCATTTAAGAAGTGGGCGTAAAATATCAAATACGTCCTTCAAATGAATTTGTTGTTTATTGATGTCTACAATGCTGATATGCTACCTAGAGGGTATTTTCGATGGCAAAGTGGTCAATTAAATCTGTACTGAGGAAGTAGTAAAGATATTGCTACTTATGGAGTATTGTTAATTTATGGCTTTCTTTTCCCTCAATCTTTGTGTAAATATTAATTGATTGCTCCACACAAAATTACAATTTACAGTTTACTCACCTATTTGATATTCAAAACATTCAAGAGTTTTATCACCTTGCTCCTGTTGCAGATACATGGCACATTTGCTACTGCTGGGTCTGATGGTGCCTTCAATTTCTGGGACAAAGACAGCAAACAGAGGCTCAAGGTATATTACCTGCTCTGTTGAGTCAGTTCCTATATATTGTTCATGATTTGGTTTCTAATGTTTTGGCTGAAATGGTTTTCAATTCAATTTATTTTATCAAATGATCAATGAAATCGTATAAGAAGATATGGTCTCATCATGTGCATAGTGTTTATAAACAGTAAAATGGAAGAAAGGGGTAATTATAATAATAACAATAATAATAATAGTAATAATAATAATAAACACCCTGAGCTTAATATGCCATTATGCATGCTAACCATGATTATTTATATATTTTTATTAATTTGTTTATAATTTGTTTAGGCAATGCAACGATGCAATCAGCCTATTCCCTGCAGCACATTTAACCATGATGGCTCATTATATGCATACGCGGTAAAGTGCACTCTTCCTCCATCCTGCTTGCTGATTAACTCGTTGGCACTGATGAGCTACATGATGTTCTGTATCAATATTTCATAAACATCTTTGCTGGCTGTCACAGGTCTGTTATGATTGGAGCAAGGGTGCAGAGAATCATAATCCAGCAACAGCAAAGACTAGCATTTTCCTGCACTTGCCACAGGTAGTTTTTGTTAATCCTTCCCGTATGATCCCACGAGAAAAGTCAATTTTTGTTCGTCCATGAAAAAGTCCTTTCCGAAAACATATTTTTGACCCATGAAAAAAGTCAATTTTGAAAAAAATAGAGGTTGATTTTTATCAGCATATAAATCAATTTTAAATACAAGTAAGCCAAGAAAGTTAAATATAGTTAATGGGACTGAGTTTTTTTTATATAGTTTTAAGTACAAAAGATTTTTTGCATAAAAAAACTCAAATGACTCCAACTAATAAAGCAGTGGCTTTGCTTGATTTGTTCTAATGCAGGAAGCCGAGGTGAAAGGAAAACCAAGGACAAACCGAAAATGATGAAGTGTCTTACACACATGTATGACACAAAAACCATTTCATTAGAGAACAGCTGACCCAGAAATTGTTTGGTCTCTTTTTGTTGTTGTTGTTGCTATTGGAGAAAACTGCAAGTTTCTTAAATGACACATAGTATTAGTAGTAGCATTTTGTTTGTAGTAGCAGGCTAGCAGCTACAGTGTTATGGAAACAAAAGCTAATCTGTTTTTCTTGGGGTTTTTCATACTTTCGCCTTTTTTAAGTTTTCACATTTACTCGCAAGACACATATTTTAGAAATCATCCTAAACAGGATTAAAACATAGAGAAAAGTACCAAAATAGAACTTTCATGTTTTTTGTCTCGGAATAAGACTTTGCACTGTGGTAATGTGACTTTGCATTGTGGTAATGTGACAGTGTACATGTGCAAATTACTATACTCTTTTAGTAATGTATATGACCATGTTTGGTAATGTAAGTTCTATTTCGGGAATAAAAACATTAAAGTACTATTTTAGTATATTTTCAATGTTTTAGTCCTACTTTGGTCTTTTTTCTCACATATTTCCCCATTGTTCTTTCGAATACATACGTTACTGTGGACATGGTTTGGTTCTGGTCTTCTCTCGACTGATGTAACCCATGAGGGCGGGTTATAATAGACTCTGTAAATGAACTCATACACTAGTGATATGGTTCCATAGAATTGGACAACGAGATGACTCATTTACTGAGCTTCAGAACATTTTAAGTAATCCAACAAAATGAATCTCCAATGAATTTAAGAACAGTAAGAATCCCACAGAAGAATATATATAAGTAAATCCTAAAAATTTCAGAAGAGGCGAGTCTATTATAACCTTCCCTCAATGCGAGTTCAAGGAACTCCAATTTTCCCTACCCGTTTATGAATTAGCCCTATGATAGGCTCTCGCCCACTCTCCAAATTTAAATGGTATGTTCATTGTTTATATAATCAAAATATCAAATTTTAGTCACCATTTTTTTCCTTTTTTTTTTGTCGATCGTCACAACAATATTGTTATCAAAACAACGATATAAAAGATTTAGGTTAGTATATTATTATATGATGGAAAAAAGGCAAAACGCTGGTTTTGATATCAAAGATGAGGGCATTAAAAGTGCTTGTATTGGTTTCACCACTTAACGTGAAGAAGAAATACATCACCAAAAATTGCTAATACACCAAAACCAAACAACTCTGAACAAAAGAAAGAAAGAAAGAAAAAGAGAAAAAATTACATATGCACAAAATATGAAAACAAGCAGAGCAGAGTATATGAATTACAGTCCCTATTCAATCACCATGATCATCATCTTGGGCCGGATAACTCGTCGGGCCGGAGATTATAAGTGGAATCGGGGATGATCCAATCGGAGTTTGGATGATGATGATGATGATGATGCGTGCGGTTTGACTGGAAAACTTCCTCCGCCTGCCACTCCTCCCACCTCTCCGCCAGACCGTCGCCTTCCAGCATTCTCACAACCTCCAACATCTTCGGCCGCTCCATTGGAGAGCTTAGAGTGCAGAGAAGAGCTACCTGGATTAGCTGCTCCACTTCTTCTTCAATGTAATTCCCCTGAAGATCTGCATCCACTAATGTCTCATACTTCTTCTCCTTCAGAAGCCCTTTCACCTGATACAATGGGTTGGTTCAATCAACAAAGATATAGATTCAAAACTTTCACTTGATCTTTTTTGTTGTTGAACAAGTGATTGATCCAAGTCCTTTTTTGTGGGATTTTACTGGGTTTGTTGTTTAATGATATTTAAAGATGTTTAATGAAGTTTGGAAAGTGTTGTGCTTACCCAATCAAGTAACATAACATCATCATCATTAGCAAGGCGAGCGAGATCGAAGGCTCTCTGTCCAGTTATGATCTCCAGCAGCATAACCCCATAGCCAAACACATCAGTTTTCTCCGAAGACTTTCCGGTTGACAAATATTCAGGGGCTATATGCCCAATGGTCCCACGCACGGCAGTGGTGACATGCGTGTCTTTGTAGTCCATCAGTTTGGCAAGCCCAAAATCCCCGACAACCGCCTCAAACTCCTCATCCAACAAGATATTAGCTGCTTTCACGTCGCGGTGAATTATCTTAGGATCACAGTGGTCATGCAAATACGATAGCCCTCTAGCAGATCCCAAAGCAATGTGCTTCCGGATTGGCCAACTAAGAGGCGGCTGTGCTTCAGTTCTCTCTAAACCCAAGACAACCAAAGTTAGGGCTAACTTTCTTGATTGAACCATTGCAAAAAGATAATATTCCAATTACCATAAACATATGATAACCCATCAACATTATTTGAATACAGAAGCGCTGACAAAGAAAATAAAAAAAAAGTACCTCTTAAACGAGACGCTACACTTCCATTGGCCATATAGGGATAGACAAGCAAGCGCTCAGTTGGGGTCATGCAAAAGCCACGCAATCGGAGAAGATTTCTATGTACAGCCATACTAATCATTTCAACCTCTGTCTGGAACTGTAACTCCCCACCTTGTGTACGTTCCTCCTTTAGTCTTTTAACAGCAACTAAGGACCCATCAGCTAACCTCCCTTTGTAAACCTTACCAAAACCACCTCTACCAAGTATATGTTTATTGCTGAAGTTGTCTGTAGCAACTTGTAATTCGCGCAACGAAAACTTCTTCAGCTGTCCAAGATGAACTTCAGGGTCCTCCTCAGCTGACAAGAGAACAAAATTGTTTTTATGTACAAAATCACGAGGCTTGTAAAAACTTAGAACTAGTTAATGTCAACTAATTACACTACTAACCAGGAACATCAAAGAAATGGTCTTGTGGTCTCCTTTTTCTCCGCCACGCAAGAAAAATGGCAGGAATAGCAAACAAAAGTGCAGCACCTGCAGCCACTGCTCCAGCCATGGCTCCAGTTGAGGCTTTGTTTCCTGCAAAGTATACAATTAATAATAGCAATTAAAAATCTGTTAGAATCTTAGTGCCCATTGAAAATTCAAAGTACTTCTATTAATCTAATGCATACTCACTCCATCCCAATTTGTTAAGTTTACTTCTCTTTTTAGTCAATCTCAGTATAATGCTCTCTCCTAAATTAAACACTATTTTTTACTCTTCTGAACATATCTTTATTTATCCTTTCAAAGTAGATCCAAGTTTCAATCTGGTGGGTCTGATTTTTTATTTTCAACATTCAAAACAGTGACCTTTCTAAAAAATGCATGTCGCAATAGGACCTACTTTTTATTTAAAAGCAGGCTGCGCGCATTTGCATCCTAATATTTGGTATGGATGGAGTAATAAGAGAACAAAGTTGTTATCACCTCAGTCCCCGGGGCATAACACTTCAATTTGAACGGGGGAGAGGCAATACTCTTAAGGACAAAATATGAACATACACCTCAAAATATTGCATAGTTATAGTTGAAATCAGGAGGAATTGAGAAGAAATAGTAATGAAAAATAGAAATGACTACCACAAACCTCGAGAAGAAGGCGGTGTAGGAGAAATTGGTGGAGGAGGGGAAACTGGTGGAGTTTGCAATTCTGCATTATTTGCAAAACTAGAGCATAGCCACTTGGCAATCAAGATTTCTACTTTATGGGTAAAAAAATTCACATAAATGAAACTATACAAGACAAACCTGATAGGAGTGAAAAGTGAAAAGGAACCATTGACTGGAGTTGGTCCTTGTAGATGGTTGCTGGATAGATCCCTGTGCATGAGAATGAGCGTCACTTTCCAACAGAAACGACTACGACACTATCTCCCCTCGATATTAAAAAAGGGTGTTTCAAAAGACACAACTTTTTAAGTTAGGTAATGTACAAATCTTATAATTCACTAAGTCTACTTGTGAACCAATACTATTTTTTCAAGAGTAAATACATTTGGCAAAAGTAGTGCAAAACTATAATGACTCAAGGAAAAAATAATTTTTTGTTGAAATGTCAAAAATTGTTCTAAGAGCAGCACTTCTTTTTCTGTTGGATGGAGTAAATAATAGAGAATAGAGATCTTGAAATAAGTAATTACTCTTATACTTACAGAACTTGGAGTGTCTTAACTGTGGTTAGAGACATTGGAATACGACCAGTCAGTGTGTTGTTGTTGAGCCTCCTTCAAATTTTCATGGGGGTGAGGGTGGGGGTAGGGTAAGATTAGCACAATTAGATAAATAGAAGGCAGACCCAGTTACTAATGTATATCTTCATGAAAAGATGAAATTTAAAACCCCAAAACCTAAAAACAAGGAACTGCAACACATACAAGAAACGCAGTTTTTGAAGCTTTCCCAAAGTGTCAGGGATGACACCACTCAAGCTGTTCATGTAGAGATCCAAGCTGATCAAGTTTGTTAAGTTGCCTAGCTCGACAGGAATTTTGCCGCTTATATTATTGCTATAAAGTTCCCTGAAAGCATGTATATAGTCCCGTTAATTACCAAGCTAAACAAAATTGACTGTGTAGATCATAACAGGTTATCAAAGTCCATAGGAAATCAAATAAACTTTCTTGTGCAGGCAAATACACCGAAGCTATAATCAGAAAAATGTGAAAAAAGATCCCAATATAGGGATTAAGAAGGAGAGATGCACAAGTTATTGAGCCCAAGGTGTGACGTGTGGCAGAGGTGAGTGAAAACTGTATTGGTTTAATGAAAAGGAAGGTCTGCAATTGAGCCAATTCACCATCTAAGGCGCCTCATGAAGAAGTATAGCGAGCGTAGTAAAACCTGCACAAGATATTTATAAATTTGGAGAAGGCCTATGAAAGTGTCCCTGTAAAAGTTTTTTTTCAAGCTTGGAGTTAGAGGAGGTGCTACGATTGAACGTGAGGACAGTACAAGATACGTATGCACAATTTAGAACGTTTTCTAGGACTCCAAGGACTAATGTAGGGGACACCAACTTTTTCTAGTGGAATTCGGGTTACACCAACGATCTCTGTCGAGCCCACTCCTCCTTGAGATTTTGGATGTTATTACCAAGGTGACCCGAGGAAGCATTTCACAGTGTTTGCTATTTGCGAACACCATTGCACAGGTAGGAGAAACCAGGGATGGAAACGGACATTTAACATTGGAGATTGGCACTTAAAGCACATGGCTTGTGCATTGGCCATCACAACACTAAATTATCGCGGTGCAATTTTATTGGGAAACAGAACTAGGAGGACGTTGAAGGCAACAACGGGGGATCAAAGGATACACAAAAGAGGTAATATCAAGTATTAGTCTTGTAGAATCCATGTAAGGGCTACGGCCTACGTGTGAATGGTGTAGATGTTTATGTTGTAGTTTATTTCATTTTTCATCAAAACCATCTCGGAAATAGCCATTCTACTACTTTGGTTAGACTGTTAGAGATTTAGAGGTAAGATCTGCAACCATCTTACCCAACAAGACCTTACTATTGAGTGGGATATAATGGACTTAAGGTATTACAGAAAAAAAAGGAAAAGAAAAAAGCAACACTTGTCATACGTATTGTAATCTACAACTAGCATTTATGAACTTGTTCTATTTACTATTTAGTAAGTGAAAATGCAATGCATAAAGATATAGATGGCTAATATGGTCACTACTCACTGGACTAACTAAATATAGATTTATAGCACATACTCCGTAAGAATTAGACTTTACATATTATTATACAGATAGCTAGAAACATTGACAATGATTTGGGACTCCATCTCTGTTCATTTCTTCTTGATTTAGTGTGCAAGAACATCGAAATCAAGCTGGGGGATAAATGGGGTATGAAAAGGCATACACTACTTACAGTAAATAAATAAAAGCGAATAAGTTAGCAAGTTTATGTAACACAAATGACAATGTTAATAGAAATGAAACTAGAAAAATATACTCCTACAAAACAAGATTTTCAATAACATAAGCTGAAAACGAAATATTTGCAAAGCATGATACATGCCCCAAAAAAAAGGCCAAAAGACTTACAAGTACTGCAAATTAGGAAGCTGACCCAGCTGTGGAACCAGTTGACCCGTCAAATTTGCATTTCCCAGATCACTAAAATTGAACATGAACATGAGTGTCTAAAAGGACAAATCAAGTTACACATATTGATGAAATTTAGGGCATAATTTCTCTTAGAAAATCTTACACTCTTGTCACACTATTGTCAGTGCTGCAGGTAACATGAAACCAGGTGCAGGGATTGACGAGGGTTGGATCCCAGCTCTGAAGAACATTGTTGGGATCAGCCAAATTGCTTTTCAGTGCATTCAAAGCATCACCTGTCTTATACAAATAGCCTAATAGTTATCAGCTGATATCCTTTAGGCATATAGTAATTACTACACAACTCATGAACTCAATATCTCATGTTTCAAAATTTCAAACATTTCCCAGCACATTTGCTAGTTCAAGAATGAGCAGGATAAATCATTCCTGCTACATTGCACCGAATTCCTGAATAAAGATCTGATTTTGACCAATTCAAAGCGAACAGGAGATGTATGTATTGATCATAACCGATATAAAAAAAATGAAAAAAAATCCCATCATCATGATGCTCAAATCATGGATAAGAAAAGTAGAAAACTGAAAGGGGACCAAAAGAACAGACCGACCTTCGGTGTTGCCAGAGACCAGCGGAAGAAGAAAGGGCAAGAAGAGGCATAATATCAGAACCGCAGAGGCAGAAACCCTCCGATCCATGATTCCCATCTGCCTAAGAACCGAGATTTCCCTTCTCGAGCATCTTCATGCAGCTAGCTCTTTGACTCGGAAGAAACGGTCAAAATCCCTAATTTGAAAAGTCTAAAATCAAGAATCAGATGGGCGAACCCGAAGCTAAAGGGGCAGGATAAGTCAGCTCAAGGAGATGATGAGTTCAGAAGTACAGGTTCCGTGGAAAAGTAACCCAAATTTCATTCACTTGACAGGAGAGTCCTCGATGCCGAAAGATAAAGAGAGAGAGAGAGAGAGATGAATTTGTAGGGAGGGAGTGGGAGGAAAATTCAACGGTGTAATCCTAGAGAAACGGGGTTGCAGGTGACGGCGGGGGCTGCCACGCGGGGGGCGGGTGTGCTCCTCCTACTCCCACACCCACCCAGTCAATGCTTTCTTCCTTCACCCATTCACTCTTCCTTCCCTACTTGTCCTTTTACCCTTTTGATTCTCTCCCCACCTTAGTATTGTAAACGAATCGAATCGAAGTTAATATTAGAATCTTTGAATTTTTATTTGTGTAATTTTTTCGAATATGAAATGGAAAAAATTTAAAATAAGATTTGTATTTGTATTCCGTATTTGATTAATATTCGAATATTTAACGAGTCTTAAACGAATAATCGACTATGTACTTTATATGTCGATTTTGAATAATTTAACTTATACTCCGTAATATTTACTTGTACTATGTATAAAAGAGTTAGAGGAAAAAGAATCAAGTAAAAGTAAAACATTGAAAATATATCATAATGAGAGTTCCATATTTTTATTCTTGAAATAAGAGTTAAAATGCATTTACATTATCAATCATGACCATGTACATTACGTAAAATGATCATGTACACTCCTATTTAGAAAATAAAAACATGGAATTCCTATTTTAGTACTTTCTTTATGTTTTACTCCTATTTAGGATGATTTCTTAAGAACTCATACATTTGCATCTTACACAAATTATATAATAAATAACTATTAAAAATCATACCCGGATATATTTTAAATTTTGTGTTACGTAAAATTCACAAATCATAGATATTTAAACGGACTTTATACTATAATAATTTTCTGGACTACTGGTGTTGAAAACATGGTCTGTGTATATATATTCGAATTGAATATCATCCGAATCGAATGCGCCTCTATTTGCATTTGTATTTGTTTAATATTTGATTCAAGATTAATATTTGAATTTGAATTTGTATACAAATTATGCGAATCTGAATCATTATATTCAAATACAAGTCACGAATCGAATTTAAAGTATTTGATTTGTTTATTTCCCTACCCCACGCCCACGTTGAGTATTGTCACATTCATATTTTGCACTACATGCCTTTTACGGAAAATTTCCTATTTTTTCAATTTTGAATTCTTACTGTCAATTAAAATTAATTTTGAGTAATGCTAGAGTCACAAACAATTTGGACATAAACTACACAGACTACTATTTGTGTACTTTCCCAAGTAAATAAAATGATTTTAAATCATTTAAAAATAAAAATTTAAATACATAAATGGTAAGTTTGTGAAGTTCGTGTCCAAGTTGTTTGTCTCTTAAACATTACTCATCAATCTAGCTTTGTCCTAAAATTTACTCTCTCCGTCCAAAAATAAGGTTTTTGTTCGGTTTACCATGTTTGACTGAAAATATTATCAAAAATTATATCAAAAGTTCTACAAACAAGCTTTGATAAAGTCATTTAATTTTATCAAATCATCGACGAAAATATATAAAGAAAGTAAAATGTTAACCTTTGAATGATAGAATTTTATCGATTTTGATATCAAAAAGTCAAAATTGAATAAATATTCTACGACGGAGGTATTATTATATATGAAATGTTTGTCCAGTTTTAATTCTATACAGTTAAAACTTAAAATCGACAAATTTTAATCATTACTTGTAATTAAATAGAATTGTTACTCGTGTTATATATTGATATAGAATAATTTATTAGATTTATTCTGTATAATTTTTTTTCAAATGTTTTCTTTTCTAATTAATTTACCATATAATTTTTATATTAATGATATATCAAAGGTTAATACTTATTTTAAATTAGGGATTCTCAAGTCAAGTTGGCGTTGGCAAAGAAAGTAGATCGCCAATCGATGAAGGGAAAAAAGAAGAAGAAGAGCGACAGTCGCGGGGCACACCGCTCGGCCAATCTAGTAGAGGTCAAAGATAAACCCTATCTTTAATGCCATGTTATTAAAAAATAATTCAACCAAAAATTTAAATATGTGAATGTTCAAGAGAGTTTTAATTTAAACACGTCCCTTCACGTGCAAGCGAGATTTGTTTTCAATATGCTCTTGGCTTACAAGTGGAAATAACTTTTTAAGCAGGTGCAATGAGATTTAAACTCTTTTTTCTCTTGGTCAACAAAAATCGGATACCATATCAAAGAACCAACATTTTAATTAAAACGAGTACAGAGGGGTACCGATCGAAACATATCTTATTTTTTAAAATAATACTCCCCCGTCCCTAAAAATTTTTCTTTTTTTCTTTGAGTAATTTACCTAAATAGGACTAAAACATAATGGCTTTCTCAAAATAGGACCATAAGTTTTTATTTCCCAATATAGGACCATTGGTCATTATCTATTAGTCATTATTCAACTAAATATCCAGCATCACTTGGACATTATTCTTCTCACTAGACATTATTAAGTCCTATTTAGGGAATAAAAAAGTTTAAGTCCTACATTGGAAAATGACTTATGTTTTAGTCCTATTCACTGCAAATTTGACTTTTTCTTTTTTATCTATCTCAAAAAGTTTTTCTCATTTCTATTAAAAAGTCATTTTACATTAAATCTCAACTAATTCTTAACGTATCTATCACATCACATTTATTCACTACTAATCTACCTAACAAATCTTACTTTTAGCCATCACATCTAAAGACATTTTTGGAAATTTAACAACAAAATACATTTCTCTTTAACCCCTTAAAAATCACAATCTCCCATATTTTTAGGGGGGGAGTACTTTAGTATGCTTTATTTTAAAATAAAACTTAATTCATAAAATAAATACTACTCCCTTCGCCCCATTGCATATATATATATATTTCTTCTCGTATTGATTTGGTACATTTTTTAATGTTAAATGAAAAAGGCTTTGACTTTTCTATATTGCTCTTTCCACTATCTTCTTGGAAGAAGCACCTAAATAAAAGTAAAAGATGATGAAAATATCAAAATAATAATAATACCATTTTATCAACCAATATCAATATCAATATCAATATCAATATCAATATCAATACCAATACCAATACCAATAGCAATATGAATATCAATATCAATATCAATATCAATCAATTCTATTCTTAAAAGCAGGGGAATTATTTTCCCGCCCAACGCACCGTAATCCTGCACCGTCAATATCAATGTACGAAGAAGATTTGCGGCTTTGATTGGTTGTGTAATATTACCAATTTAGAAGGATATATTAAAGGAAACTTTTGACTAATTCAATGTTACAAATTGAATGCATTGTAATATGACCGAAAAGGAAGGAACGTAACTAATACGTTGACCAATTAAATTGATTACCTGATTGTAATATTAAATTGATTTCAGGATTGATACAACAACAACAACAACCCAGTTAAATCCCACAAGAGTAGGGTCTGGGGAGGGTGTGTGTACGCAGACCTTGCCCCTACTCGAAAGTAGAGAGGCTGTTTCCAAAGAGACCCCCGGCTCAACATCGAAAGTTGCAGTGTTTGACTAACTGCTACTTCATTAATTAAAGAAGCGCAGATAGTTTAGAGATCCATTTTGATTTATTCCATCACACCCCAAAGCCAAAAATNAACAACAACCCAGTTAAATCCCACAAGAGTAGGGTCTGGGGAGGGTGTGTGTACGCAGACCTTGCCCCTACTCGAAAGTAGAGAGGCTGTTTCCAAAGAGACCCCCGGCTCAACATCGAAAGTTGCAGTGTTTGACTAACTGCTACTTCATTAATTAAAGAAGCGCAGATAGTTTAGAGATCCATTTTGATTTATTCCATCACACCCCAAAGCCAAAAATGGTGAAATATGGCCAAAAAGGAAGGGGCGGATTGATTTCTTACCATATTTGTGAATAAAAAATAACAAAAATGGTAACAATTTTTGTTTCCATCCGAATTAAGTAATGAAAGTAGGAAATAACAAAAAATGGTAAGAATTTAAAAAAAAACCGGAGCAAACCGTTAGTTATAATATTTTTGATTTTTTTATTTTCATTTTTGTGAATAAAATTAGTAATAATGAACAAAATGCTAATAAAATAAAATTTATAAAGTAATAAATGTAATAAATCACAGAAATAGACAATGGTAATAGTTAGAATATGAAAAAAGAAGAATGTAATTTAACATTTGTTACGTTAAAAATAATGGAAACTTTACCAATTTGTTTCCTTTTCGAAAATATTTTTTTGGTATAAATTATGATCTGGTGCAATGCTTTGTTGAGGACATATTTACGAAATTGACGATATATTGTTCTCGAATTTTAAAACAAAAACACGTAAACAATAATGGGTTGTGGTCAACTCTGGACAAAATTGATGATGGTTTAGGTTCGTTCATGGTAAAAGTGCGAGCTGTAAGGGTTTATCGAACCGCTGCGCATGATCGAACGCCAGAATCTTTTGATGTTATCTTTCATGATCAAAAGGTTTGTTATAACTTTTATTTGATCCAGATTCATTATATTTATTAAACAAATAATTGTTATTACATAAACAATTATTTCTTGATTTACAGGGAAATCGGATTCATGCGCAGATAAGAGATTCAAATATCAATATTTTCAAAGATGTCCTTTTATAATGATACCAATATAAATTCATAACGTAACTGCGAGTCGTGCAACGCACGTGTGTGATATTAGTTTAGTTTAGAGTATCCAATTGTAAAGAAAAAGTATTACTATTATTATTTTGTAATGTGTACCGCACACTAAACATTGTCAATCAAAATTATTATTTTTACATAGTACTGACACAATTCCAATGATTAAAACATGTCGTTTTGAATATAAATTAAAAAGTCAACAATAATACTACTGAAGTACAACACTGATGACAAAGAAGCTTGAGAAATTACTGATGATGGATCACAACTCGGTACTCAAATCTTACATATACTACCTCCGTTTCTCAAAAGAGTTCCTCTTTTGAATTTGGGAGAAAATAAGGAAGTGTTAAATTGTAGTTGACTTTCCAATTTTGCCCTTGATGTGATGGGTAAAAGTAAGATGTGATAGTTTAGTTGTTAGTGAAAAAGTATGATGTGATAGGTAGGGTATGAAAAAGTAGGGGTAAAAGTGGTTTTTTAATAGAAAGGAGAATTGTTTTAAGAAAAACAAAAAAAAATGAAAGAGGAAGGGTTTTAAGAAACGGAGGGAGTATATTTTTTATAAATAAAAACACAAAATGGCACCATTTTAAAAATGGGTAACTTCATGCATAAGGGTAAAAATCTATGAAAATACCAAAATAGGAGTCCTAGATTTTTTAAGGTCAAACTAGGACTCTAGGAGTACATTCAAACTGATATTGTTACATTGTCACACTTACCACATTGTTACACTGCAACAATCACACTATCACTGCCACACTGTCACCTGTCACCGACGGCCACCAGAGTGCCACCGTAGATCGTCAATGTCTGTTTCATTATTACACAGTCATCACTTTTTCATTGAACTGCGAACGCGTGCTCTTACACTACACTGTCATTATACTCCTATTTTGATCTTTAAAAACTTAGACTGATACTTTAGTATTTTCATACTTTTTTCTCTTATATAGGGAGGTTTCCTTTCCTTTTCAAAAAGATGTAAAAAATGTTTTAAACAATTCTTTTAGTCGTCCCACAAAAACTTTATTTTTGTGATAAAAAACTGTAATATGGAATTAATCTTTAAATTATTATAGTGTAACATAAGTTATAAGAATTTTTTTTTTTTTGAAACAGAAAAGACTTTATTTGAATTGTTACTTTATTTTAAATTGGCTATTTTAAAAAAAGTTGTGATAAGAATAAAAATATAATATTAAATTACTCTTAGAGCATATTCTTTGGGGTTGGAAAAAAGAGTTGGATATTGGAAGAAACTAGAAGAATCAAAAGAAACTAGAAAAAACTGGAAGAAACATGAAAAAACTAGATAAAACTAGAAGAAACTTTAAAAATTTATCTACGTGTACCTAACATTTTATTCTTATTACTCCCTCCGTCCCAAAAAGTCTTTCTTGTTTACTATTACGGTCTCTCGATAACTCTTATTTGTTTGCGTGTTTTCATTGATCATTTGATAAAATAAAATATTCTTGTCACCTCTTATTTTGTAGAGTTTTCAATGTAGTTTTTAAATATATTTTTTTAATGTGTTATTTCCTTACCAATTTGCAATTAAAATCATTTTAAAATCCACGAAATTTTGCACATTAATCAAAGTAGAAAATTCTTTTTGGGACGGACCGAGGGAGGGAGTATGTTTTGGGTCGGTAATGGTTCCCGTCTAAACCGAATAATGCACACCCCTATTTATACATTTGTGAAGCATTAGTTATATTATACTCCGTACAATTATCAGTATTCAAATTGGCGGGCATTATTTAAACTGCACCAACCTTATTAGAAGCATTATTTAAACTGCACCAACAAACATTAATATGATGGCGGGCAGTAGTGGAGGCGACGGCAGGTTGTATAATTGGCGGTGGGTTGTGATGAGGCAGCCGCTGGCTCGCTGAGTGAGATAAAAGGATAATAGTGAGGGTTAGATTAAAGGATATTTTGGGTGTTTGTATATTAATGGTACTTAATTAATTACTTATTTGGTAATTAATACTATGAACTCCGTAGTTAGATACTCTCTAGTACGTAGAGCACTAGTCAGGGTCTCAGGGATCTAAAACCAAAAGCCAAAACGTATATAGCATAATAGAGAAAAACTAGTTACTCCATACATTTTAATTAATACTTCCTCCATTCCAAAAAGTTTGTTACGTTTAGAAAAAATTACGTCCCGTAAAGTTCGTTACATTTCTATTAAAAAACCATTTTTACCCCTTACTTTTTCATACCCTACCTATCACATCATACCTTTTTTCTAATAATCTACCCATCACATCCTACTTTTACCCATCATATCAAGGGTATTTTTGGAAAGTCAATACCAAAATATCCCTCCCTTAATTTCCCAAAAAGTCAAACCGTCCCATTCTTTTTGGGACGGAGGGAGTACTTCTTTCACGGTTCTGATTCCAAACAGGTACCGGAAATTCGGAATAGGAATCGACGGTCTTAGAACACAGGAACCGTCGGTTAAAGGTTCCAACTTTTCAGTTTTTGGTACCAAAATCAGTCGGAGCGAATATTGATTTAGTTTTTTTTGTTTTTATTGTTTTTAATGCTTATTTTCAATTCGTTTTAGGTTGATTCATTATATTTACCACCAAGGAGCGAGTTTGGAGTCAATTATACAATTAAAATGAGTACTCAAACCGGTGGTTTCAAAATTAGAACACGAACCAGACCGATACCGTGACCCCGGGCAAGATCTCTATCGGGATGGTGCCTATACTCCAGTAGTAGATTTAGTTCTTGAATGAAAAAGGAAATTCTTTGACAAGCTAATGACATTCATATTATACATCACACCTACTTAGAATGTGCTCAATCGAATTTTTTTCGTGCATAGATGCATGTGATCAAGTTTAATAGGTGAATCATAATTCAATAATTGTTATTTTTCACAAAATGAATTAGAAATTTATTTTGAAGTACCAAGTAACTTTGTCCAATGTCAAAAGAAAACATAGGCCTACCCAAAGTCGTTGATATACTATATATAAATCAGTACATTCTTCAATAGAAAACGTTCAATTGGCTTGGTACTTTTTTTACTCGATTATATTTAAATATAAAATATAATAATTTGAACCAAAGATTAAAATTACAACCGTAGATAGGAAAATTATGGCCAAACATAATTTGATCAAAGATCATGCCAAAAAAAAATTACACAAAATAACTGAATATAAAATGATAACATGATGAGTAGATACATTATTGTTACAAGTTCTCACACATAGCACTTATTATTTAAACAACATCCAAATAGATTGGATGGGTGCACATACCCATACTCAAGCAACCAAAACAAAACACAAATAGTTACGAACACTTAATTATAAGGAAACATGACGTACTAATAAACAAATGATGTTATGATCGATGATCACGCGATCACATGCATGCATACATTCCACGTACAAATGATAGTTAAGTTGTTCAAGCACAACGTGTTGGGTCGGGATTGTTATCCAAGAGAAACCTAAAAGTAAAAAAACGAGCTCCATTAATCACTTAAAACACATCAAATTATATCAAGGAAAGCTTGCAATAATAATTTTAAAAAACCATATACTTTCTCGATCTTCGGAAGAGTTATTACTCCGTATTTCTCTAAACGAAATTTAAGTCATGTGAAATTGTGTGATATACATTTCTATAGATGAGATTAAAACAATACGGGTCACACTTTTTTTGAAATGAAGGGTTAATTTTGAAAGGCAAAAGAGGCGGAAACTAGTACTATACACAATGAATACTTTATATATATATATATATATATATATATATATATATATATATATATATATATATATATATATATATATATATATATATATATATATATATATATATATATATATATATATATATATATATATATATATATATATATATATATATATATATATATATATATATATATATATATATATATATATATAT
>OOIL02003702.1:184566-248083 GCA_900332095.2 Cuscuta campestris
TGGTGAGAATGCAATCTTAGGAGAAAAATGAGAATGAATCTGGTGCTTTAGATTGTGAGATCTAAGGGTCAAGATTTCATCAAAATTAGATGCACCAAAATGGTGCGAAAATGCATCACGTTGAAATGCATCATAAACCTTCGAAAATGCACTATCTCAAAATCTGAGCGCAGGATGCAATCTGAGCCGCACGATGCATCAGATCTGACGGCTAGATTTTATTCTCATTTCTCTCCACAAGGTGCATTCTCACGGGAACCGGCCCCTATATATATATATATATATATATATATATATATATATATATATAAAAGAAAAATTTGTTATTCACCCCTCCATTAATTTCTTTCTCACTTTCTTTTTTTGGCCGTCTAAATTTTTTTCCCGTTTCCTTTTTGCCAATTTTTTCAATGAGTTTGTCATTATACCCCCACTTTTTATTTATACTATCCACTTTATTCCATCACATCAAAGGCAACATATGGAAAGTCTTTACACTTTTTAACTTTTCTTAATCTTCATGCCAAGTCAAAACAGGAATGAAATTTTTGGACGAAGGTAGCATATATTTTAGCATAATTGGAATAACTATTTGAACAATTTTATCATAATAAATACTTCTCTGTCCCAGAGTATTTATCCATTTTGACTTTTTTCGGTCAAAATTGGTAAATTTTGACCCCAAATTAAATAAAAATAATATCAAATATTGATACAAAAATAGATTTATTAGATTTATTATATAAGATATTTTCAAAAAGTAATTTTATCTAATTAATATACAATATATATTTTATGTAATTATAGGTCAAAGGTTGAAAATGACTGACTCAAAAAAGCAAAAATTAGACAAATACTCTAGGACTAGGGATGGACAAGGTACGGTTCCGATTCCAGAACCGCCGATTCTTTCCAGTTTTTTCGAGTTCTTTTAATTTTTTTTCAGTTTCTTCTAGTTCCTTGCAGTTTTTTACAATTATTCTCATTATATTCAAACCCTTTATACTCCCAAACAATTACTCTAAAAAAGATGTATTTTTAATGTGATTATTATTATTATTATTATTATTATTATTATCATCTTCATCATTATTATTATTACAACAATTTTGTTCATAACTATAGTTTATAAATTATTTCATTTTTTATTTTTTCCATGTCACTATTTTTACGATTCACACTCTTCTAAATTGATATGAGGAAAACATTTTTTAAATTTTTATAACATTTTTTGAAAGTCAAAATATTTTAGAGAAAAAACTAAATTAGGAGTAAAACATAAGTCTCTTTTTTTCAACATCCAGTTTCTTTGAATGTCAAACTCTTTTTTTCTAGTCCTAAGGAACATGCCCTTAGTATCTGTGCTTGTCTAATATACAATTAGGATACACCATTTTGCTGTACCCCTAGCATGCCCCCAACAAATACCCCAACATCACCATTTTAAACTTGAATTTGATAAATTTTAGGATGTGGTCACTATATTGGATTGAATTATTGGGTCGTAAGACAGTTAGGATGAATTATATTATAAACTTAAATTTAATTGATTACTTAGTTCAATTCAAAAACTTATACTCCGTATATCCATTATATTCTTCTCAATTGTTTATATGGAGACACTAACACTTCCTCTCGAGTAGATAAATGAGATGAAAATAATGTGTATAAGAACTAGTGAGTTGAACAAAGTAAAAGGTAATTGATTAGATTCAATCATTTAATGAGATTTAGTCCAAGTGTTTTATGACATAATCCAGTGACTCCTACCGTCCTACCCATACTAAGTTTTATCAATACAAATTTTGTACATAGTATTACAAAATTAATTTCATTAGATTTCTCGTGCAAAAAACATCACGAAACTGTTAGATTGTACGGTTTGTATTTAAGTTGCACCGGGACGGGAATAGAAACATATTCATACAAGGATGGGGTTAGAAGAATGAAACACCAGTTTTTTTTTTTAAATTTGTAAAGGATTTGAGTGTGAGGTTGTCGCCATGTACCCGACTGGGCATGGTTCGATCGGGGACATCAAGCAGACCTATTTGAAGAATCTGGGTAACATAGCATTGTACTATTAATATGCAATTTAATTTATATTTAATTGATAAAAAAGTTAATTCTATGAAATATATTCCAAAGAAAAAGGACGAGAAAAGTACTCACAAATCTTGTAAACAGTGGCGGATCCATAAATCAAAATGATTGCGGACACCTTAGTATGAGGGTAAAGAGGGAAACTACTCTATTGTCTGGACCTAGACCTAGAAAAAAATGACTCGGCCTGTTTTTGACCCGAAACCCGACCTAAAAATACTGGGTTTTGAACAAAGGTTTTGATGACCGAATCCGGAATGACCCGCTAAAAATGGGTCAAAATTGACCGAACTTGAACCCGACCTGACCGACCGGCCAAAGTAAAAATTTTTCAAAATCATACACTTTACTACTCATTTTTAATGTATAAATTTATATTTTCAGACAAAATTTTAATTAATGAATTACATAATTATCTTACTTTTTTCTAAAACTTAAGCAATTTTTTAAATTCCTTATATTGATTTATATACTACCTCCGTCCCACTCTCTTTGTCCACTTTTGACTTTTGAAACTGTTCATCTAAGCACTTTGACTCATCAAATTCTCTCAATGTGTAAGCCTAAATATAGTCATGTGTGATCTTGTTTGATTTGTCTTAACATATAGATTATTAATATATAATTTCTATAATTTTCTAATATACAAATTACAAGATAAAATGGATTAAAGAAGTGCATTGGATGGTGTGCCAAAAGGTAAGTGAACAAATAGAGTGGGACGGAGGGAGTATCTAATTTTTTTTATGATTTAAAATAGAATAATCTAATAGATGTAATACATATTTTTTTTTTATATTTTAAGTTTATTTAATAGAAAATGTAAGTGTTAATGTAAATTTAAAAATTTAAAAAACCAAAGTCATAGCCCGTTGGGTCGACTCGAACCTGATGACACTGGGTGATGAACATACAGTTCTCAACCCGAACCCGAATTAACTCAAACCCGAAATAACCCGAACTCGAAGTGACCAAACCCAAACCCGACCTGACCGACCGATTTGTCATCTCTACTTGGACCCGTGTAGTTTCAAAGTTTTTTTTGTGTTCGAAAATAAAAAACAAAATAAAACTTTCATATACTTCATTCATCTCGATTTAAAGATTTTTAATTTTTTGTGTTCTAGAATCAAATAAATGTTTTTTGGGAAGTTATAAAAAGAAAATATGAATAACAAATTAAACATAAAAACATAGAAAAAAGAAAATAAAAAAATTGAAACATACAAAAATACTGTTATAAAAAATGGAAAATTCGGAACTTCTAAAAAAATCCTTAGAATTGCGATGTCAAAAAAAATCATTTTAATTTTTTATTTGATTTTATTTCTTAATCCGTATTTTATTCCTCATTTTTTGAAGTTCCTTGAAAAAGATTTTTCTTTTCTATGCAATATTTGTTAATTACTCTTTATTTTTTATTTCAAAAAAGAAAAGTTAATTTTAAAAACATTATAAAAATTATTTTCAAAATAAATCAATAACCTTTATATGCAAAACAAACAAATATAGGGAAAAAAGGGGAAAAAACAAAAATAAATAAAAAAAAGAAATGAGTACCAATCCGTTTGGAAAATAGTAATCACAGGATCAAGCAAGCAGCGTAAACGAGTGATTATAATTATTGATAATTAAACAGAACCAAATTAACCGGAGTCCTATCTCGTACGTATAATACTTATTGAAACTCGTGGGCCAATTGGGCATCTCGATCGGAACTTGGCATGCAAATTCACTAGAACTAGAATTTAACCCGTGCGATGCACGATAAAAGTATATAATTAAATAATGTTTCATATAATTACAATTATTTCTAATAAGACTCGCCACACATAATTTTCCCATGTAACTATTTTATTTGACAAAAATTATATTAAATGAATTGAACCAAAGTTAGAAATTCTAAAAAACTTTGTTATACATGTATTTGAAATGTGATTCAGAGGATTATTTTATTATCGCAACTCAAGATTTTCAATTCTAACTAATTTGTTGCACGCGAGACAACCTCTTAAATTCACCACAACTAAACATTGAGATTTTAATAATAACTTGACATTTAATAGAGATTGACCCATAAGATGAATGAAAATTAATTTGCTTCAAAATATAAAGAATAAATACTTCATAGCAAAAGTATACATAAACCTTTTTTAAAAAAATTATTATTACTGTACATAATAAATAAATGTACAAATCAAGACAATATAATCAAAAGCCAATTGAATAAATTGGGGGAAGAGTGGGGTAGGAGAAAACTCTATAAAGAAAAGGACATGTAAACTTAAGACCCTTAACTACAATTATAAAATTGAGTGAAAGGAGACTCCAAAGCTAGCTTCTTGGGCAATAGTGTCTCTGCAGTAACTAGACTCCTCTCACTTTGCTCATTTTCAAACGTTTGAAAGTGATAACTTGGGTTTGGGTTAGTACTTTTTATCCAATTTTGGGCATTTTTTAATATTTTTGGAGTTTAATTTTTAGTAGTTTAGCTTAGTTTTATTTTAATTCTCATTTTTATAATCTTTATTCTTTTTCTCATAAATAGTAGATTTTTAGTCATTTTTTTACATCTTATTGTTTTCATTTTATTTTTCCTAACCCAAGTTATTAGATATCTTATTTTTTGGAGAAAAATGTAGCAAAAAGGCCAAAGTGCAGTTTAAGTTTGAAAAGAGGAGATTGAATTTGGGCCGGAGCCCAAACCCAACACAAAGGAAGACCAACCCAGCATTCACTCCCCCAATTTGATTTCAGGTCCAGCAAGAAAGGAAAAAGAAATTCAGCGACTTCTTCTTCGCGCAAGCAGCGGCGATCAATTCCTTCAACGCTCCAACGCTCCCCCACATTTATCGCTAGAATCAATTGCCAACGGGAAGAAATTAACGGAACAATCCTTCGGCTATAAATTGAAGACAAATCACATTTGAAGAAGGAGGGGGAAAAATATCACGCAGAGAGCCGCGGCTCTAGGCCGCGGCAACTGAAATTAAGCCGCGCACCGGAAGGGGGAAACAGACGAGAATAAAGCAGCGGCCAAGCCGCTGCTATGGCGGAATCCGGCGGACATCTCTGGCGCAGCGGCGGACGGCCGGCAGACGCGAACCGGCGGCGGCATCAGTTCCGTCGAGCGGTCAGCAGTAGCTCCGGGCAGAGGTTAGGCTGTTCCATCACAGCTCCAATTTCTTCAATTTCTTCATCTTCTTCCTCCAATTGGTAATCCAATAATTGTCAATTTCTTTTTTCTTCTCCAATTTCTTTGTAAAAGTTTGTTTTTGATTCAATTTACATTCTTTTCCCTTGTTTTAATTTTGAAAATTCCAAAAATGGTTGGTGTTCTTCTTTTTGGGTTTTTTTAATGTTTATATTAAATCCCTTATGAATGAGAATTTGATAAATTTAGGATTGGGTGTGGATAACTGGATTGGGCAATAAGACACTTGAACTGAACCACATTAAAAGATTGAATCCAATCTATTAGTTAGTTTAACTCAAGAGCTTATATACCGATTAATTTTCTCACACTTTTTCGATGTGGGATGCTCTTTAACACTCCCCCTCAAGTGGACAACCGGGCCATTTTGAATCTAACCGGTTGACCACTTGCAAATCAACTCCCATTCCCTTGACTTTTTTTTTTTTGAGCGCCAACACCTAAAGAACCACGAGCCGCTGGGTATGGACTTCTAGACGAGCAATCGTGTTAAACGGGCCACAGGCCGTTGGGTACATACTCCATACGGACAACTGGGCTAAAGACAAACGAGCCGCTAGGAATGAACGTCTAGACGGACACCTTGACAAACGAAGTGGGTCAAATCCTTCTCTGATACCATGATAAATTTAGGATTGGGTGTGGATAACTGGATTGGGCAATAAGACACTTGAGCTGAACCACATTAAAAGATTGAATCCAATCTATTAGTTAGTTTAACTCAAGAGCTTATATACCGATTAATTTTCTCACACTTTTTCGATGTGGGATGCTCTTTAACAGAATTCATTCAAACTAGTTTTTCTTCAATTATTGAGCAAGTTGTTGAATTGGTTGAATTGTATAATTTGATTTCATAAGTAGGTTGGTATGTGGAATTCGGTTTTTGTTGAAGCTATTTTAGCTCCATAAGGTAGTTAAATGAACTCCGAATTCATACGTGAATCTTTTTTGTGCATTGTGTTCGTTGTTTTTAAGAATTTTGGACTTCTTAGCCCCATAAGTTGATTCATCTTTCTTAGAATTCGTTATTGAGTGATTGTGTATTTTCTCGTATGTTTGTTCGTTATTTTCATAAAATTAAGGTTGTTTAAGCTCAAAAACAATTCTTGATTTAGTGAAAATATGTTGTGTTTATCTATGTGAATAGAAAAAACGTCATTGGTTTGAGAAGTTCATGGAAATCTGTGAAATGTGCTCATCATTAGGAGAAAAAGTTTATTAAAATGCATAAGTTATTGGCGATTTGTGAATATATTATGCATGAGAGTTAGAATGAAAAAAAATTCGTTCTTTTATAAACTTTTTCTATAGTGGAAGTATGTTTTCATGCTTGATTGATGAGTTGGGGTTCTAAGGTATATTTCAAAATGGGCCTTTGAATTACATGACCCCTGGCCGTGTGGAGAGTTGACAATCCTCCATATCGTGGTTAAAGAAATGAATTGAGTCGGCCTTTGATTGATTTTTCCTATTCTTAAGTGCGTAAGTTACGTAATATATTGTCTACGTGCCTATTATACGTGTAATGTTCAATTGTGTTTGTTCTCTTTTTTCATTTTGTTTCGGGTTCTTGGTGGTGTTCTTGGGTTACTTTTGTTGGAGTAGATGATTATCTTTGGAGCTTGCTTTCCCCCATTTTATCAAAAAAATCAAAAAAATAAGAAAAATAAAAAATCAAAAAAATATTTACTTTTTATTCAACCCCCCCCTTTGTGTTGTGTATAAATTATATTATAAGTTCTTTGTTTATATAAGTTATATTTATGAGTTTTTATATTTATTAGTTATAAGTTTTATTAAAAGTTTTATAAGTGTTATCATATGTGTAGTAGTTAGTTTGTTTCGTTTAGTGACAATGTGTGTTCATGCTTAAATGATTCAAAAGTACAGTCTTTCTCCGTGGGATCGACCCTTACTTGCCCTAGCTATAGTTTTTATTTGATTATATCTTGGGGATTAGCTAAGATTATTTTATAAATTTTTAATTTGTTTTGGACCTCACGACAAGTCCCCAACAGAAAGCCTGCAAGATGTTAACTTGTTCTTACTTAAAGAAACAACTATCCAAAAGACCAATTTGCAATAACCTTGTCTCCCTATCACTTTGTAGTATATCATGTCATTTTCTAAGAAGTGAAAACATGCAAGTTGGTAACCTAAATTGACTCCAAGATAGAATAACAAACTGCAATTGTCCAAGAGACCATTCTAACATCACCTTAACATCAACCTCTTCTACTTGAAGATGCAACTCATTTTTAAAAAATAAAAATCGTGACTTGACATAAATAGGTTATAATACATAGCTTTCATTTAGTAAGCACTTAAAATTTCTCACTATATTTGAAGTAGCAAATACAAAAGAGAAAGTAAGATCCACACATCTACTATTCTAACACAATTAATTTTTTTTTAAACTTAAAGATCTTGCATTTCTTAGGCAGAGCACTGGAAGATAGTTCATCAATTACTAAACGCTTCATAGGATCATACTCTGTACTCAAGTCCACAAAAGTTTGTTAAGGGATGTAGTGAAAACAATAAGGGATGTACTGAGTAAGGGATCATCAAGCATTGGAAGATAGTTCATCAATTACAAAAAACAAAAAGGGACGTATTAAGTAAAAAACATTGCTTTAATTCAAAAACAATGAATACCTCTTACACTATGCTTGGTTCAAGTAATTTGAAAGGAAAAAGGAAAGAAAATGAGAGGAAAAACAATTTTTCATGTTTGGTTTGAGAGAAGAAAATAAGAAAGTAAAATAAAAGGAGAGGAAACCGAATTTCTCTATTTTGGTAAAGAAAGAGAGAGAATCATTTTCTTTTCTTTTCTTCCGAATTCCTTGAACCAAACATAATGTTAAAGTAATTAGAAAAAATGACTACAATGAATGAGAGACATAAATTCTGCACTTCAACTTGAAGGTTATCAGATTATGAAAAGAGAGCATATTCAAAAAATTACAAAACAGTAAAAAATGAATTCAAAATCACCATTCTTTTTAAAAAGTACAAATCTAAATAAAGAATTCAAGAGAAGAAAAAAGTTCCGCCTTAAAATGGTGGTGTCCTTAAATCAGCGTGACGTCCTTGACCTATAGCAAGAATCCAAAGCAGGTAACATTAAAGAGGAAGAAGATGATTGAAGATCCTACCGCAAATATAAATAAATTAGAATCGGAAAAACGGTGTTACCTAGTTGCTGAATTAGTGTGTCCCTGCCTTGCATGAATTTGACCGTCGGATATGCTAAGGTCGAGACACAGAAGAAGAAGCTTTCTAAATTGGAGGATTTGAAGGGAACACTTGAAGTGGAATTTCAGTTACAGAGGAATTGCTAAAGGCCTATATTCGTAAGCTTCTTCTTTGATGAGGTCGCAGGCCATTCTGTTGCGGGCAATCGCATTATTCCATTGAACCTGACAATTAAATGTGATAGAAGAGATCATTGGAGCACAAATCAAATGTGACAACTCTTTACCCGTGCAAATCTACAAACTTAAAAGGGACGGGACCTGCCTAGACCTTGAAGAACATTTATAGAAGGTGGACAACAACACAATACAACTAAAATGAAGTAGAAAAAAAGTTGAAAACACGCTATAGCCTGGACCTATGTGCCAATAACTTCTGCAATACTGGGGTGAGAATTTATCTTCCAACTCTACAAATTGAGTCATGAAATTTTAGAGGATACCTGGGATTCTGGAAAGATGATCAAAAGCACAAATCGACCCAGCACTGTCGTTGCATGAAACCATGGCCATTCGTCCTACCCCCTGTCGACGAACGCCGCCTCCATGAAAATAAAAAAAAAACTGTAAATACTACTATAGATGTAAAGAAATTAAAATAGAAACAAAAAAAGGGTGAAACCTTCTTCCTGAATCAGTGAATGTATCCCTTTCTTTTTCTTCTCGTTCTTCGATTGGGTACCAATTTATCTGTAAAATGACAGAGAATTGTTGGAATTAAGTGTATTAACTAGCTCAACTTTTGTATTACATGATTAACTTCTATATATAGAAAATGAAAAACAAGTTACAACAAAAAATATCTTCCTAACTAACTAACAAACTATGTAACTAATCAACTAAACAAATGCTAAATGCTTGATTACACCAACACCCCCACCTCAAGTTGAAGGTGGGAACAACTTCAACTTGCAACTGAATAAGATCCTTGTTGACCATGCCTAAACAACAAACTTTTCTGTGAAGCTTACAGCATCTTGTGTTTGACACCTCCAGTGATGACAAGACCATCCAATTTAAGGGTGTACAAACAGCCAAAGCAGCATTTACTTGCTCAGTTGTTCCAATTTGATCTTGAGTTCTGCCCAACATGTCATAACCACCTTGATTTTTATATGTATCCAGAATGTCATCATTGATTTCAAGTGTCTTTTGTGCAAATAGACCTTCAGAACCACCCAAAAATCCAAGCAAAGTACTTTAAGAATTGTGAACTTTGAGGGCACCATACAACCCCCATATGAAATTCTGTCCTCGTGGAGATTGTCTACCACAAAAAACAAGTCCAACCCTAATTGTTGGATGTTCTGTGATTATCTGAGCTACTGGGACATTTGCATTTGCCCTCAGAAAATGAGCCAATGCCTGACCAAAAGTGTGAGGGAACAACCTGTTTATTGTATGTCCACCAGAGGGATCTGCAGATCCATTCTCTTTTAACTTCTTTGCCTTTCTTCCGTCACAAAGAACTCGTCTGACTTGGCAACCCAAGAAATCTAAAAACCATGGTTCTGAAATTGAGAGACACAACCGATGATGAAGTTAAGATGACAAATCAATTGATGAATTCACATGAAAACATCAAAAGATGAAATGAAATCAATTGACAAAAGCAATTGATGAAATCAATCGAAAACCGGATGATGATGAAAGTGAAACTCGATCAAAACGATACGAGTGAAACTCAATCAAACCGACTGAGTGAAATTGAACAATGATGAAACTTCTGAATTACAGAAATGAAAGAGAATGATTGAAACTGAACATTCAAATTATGAGAATGAAAATAAAGCTAAGAGAACTTCATGAAAAAAATCTGTAAAGATGCAGATTTAAAATTTTAAATGGTGCTAAACAGGAGCACACAACTGAGATTCAGGGGATGACTGAAAATCTGAAAAGGATGAATGCAGATTTGCAACAAACTCCAACTATTAAAGCTGAAATTGAAAATCTTAGAGAGGAATTGCAGCAATCAAGGGCTGCCATTGAGGATGAAAATGAAGTTGATACTCAATCTCAATTGGAGAGATCAATACGTGAAGGAGACCTGAAGAATGGAGAGCCCATAATAGGGGATCTTCAAAGACGGAACCACAGCTGTCGTTGATTTCCATAGGGATACGCTCTGTAGTCGACGGAGATCCCATGTGGCGAGTTTGGTGGATCTGAGGCTGGTGGCAGGGGATCCGGAGAGCGCCTTGCTGCTTGTAACCGTACTCCTGCGCCGACTGGTTGAGGAGGCGAACAAGACGGGGTGGTTGAGGAGCTCCGCGCTCACGACGAACCTCTCGATCTCCTCTCCGACGTACACCGGCAGGTGTCCCTCTGGCACTTCGATCGAGCCAGATCTGAGCTTTATTGTCCTGAAAGACTCGAATCGTCGCGATTGAGACGGCGCCGCCGCCCGCGCCTCGGACCGGAGCAAGCTGTACTGCGACGATTCAGCGACGCGAGATAATCGGCGAAGATAGATGCATCGGTTGGGACATGATGTAATAGGCGAATCGGCCATTCAACTCCATCGCTGGAAATCTCTAGGATCGAAGTTGAAGATAAGGAGAGAAGAATTGGGAAGCGTAATGGTGCCAGAGAGAAAATTGAAGATAAGGAGTGATTGCTTGGTGCTATAGCAACCGGCTCTGATAACATGTTGGAATTAAGTGTACGTATTAACTAGCTCAACTTTTGTATTACATGATTAACTTCTATATATAGAAAATGAAAAACAAGTTACAACCAAAAATATCTTCCTAACTAACTAACAAACTATGTAACTAATCAACTAAACAAATGCTAAATGGTTGATTACACCAACAGATCCACGGGCTTCCACAAACGAATTGACAACCTTCTAGCGCTCAATGGTAGCCAAATTATGAGCTATAGTAGGTGACGATGGAGAAGGAAGACGCTATGGAGGAAGTGCAAAAGTGAGCAGTTGATTAACACGTTGCAGTTGAGCAGGCAGGTTGCTGTCTATTTTTTTTATTGTTCACGCGTAAAAATTTGGGCGAGATGATTCCTGCTGCTGTTGTAAATAGGAAGATAGCTGCACTCTGATGTCTCTATTTTAGGATAGACATGTAAATAGTTTCATCTTTCCGTAACAGTTTCTTTGTCTATTCTGCAACAAAGACATCAGAAAAAATGGTATCTTTACATTCTATTAAATCTGGTATGAGAGAAATTAAGTCATAAGGATTTACCAATAACATGTAAACAAACAATTTTAAGCCAAAAGTTACAAACTATAGTAATGTCATTAACTTAAAAATTAATCCTTTCTTGCATCGGCATCAACTATAAAAAAAAATTCATGTAATAATGAGAGTCAAACTACGATATGAAATTTGGGGTAGCATATACTTTATATATTCCTACAATATGTAGAGGATTGTGTTTATATCCATTGATTGCATATAGTATAACATATGTCTTAAAAAATACATTATCTCACCTTAGCTTGAACCTTCTACTGCAGCTTTACAATATGAAATAAGTCTTTGGGGATGCTCAAAATTCCCAAAACATTTAAAAAGCAATAGAGAAACATTTTAGTTCGCTGTAATCATTTAGAAAATAGGCATATTATCTTTCTAACCTAAAAAAATTTCTAGACACTTAGCAAACAATTAGATAATTTCACAAATGATAGGAGATGACACCTGAATCTTGTCCCTTCTTTCAGTTTGCCAAAGAATCCAGCCTCACGAATTGTCACTGGAAACCATGAAGATCTGACCTATCACTGCCGTTGCATGGACACCTTCCACCAAAAAATTAAAAAGTCTAAATTCCAAAAATCTTCTGATCCTGCTAGTATAACTATTCTCCCGCCCTTCTTAAAAAACATTTCCTATTTTATTTTTTCACTTCCGACAAAACATTTGCAATTTCTATTAAAAACTACTTTTACCCTTACTCTTTCATACCCTACCTATCACATAATATTTTTTCTCTAATAATCTATCCATCATATCTTACTTTTATCCATCACCTCATGGGCAAAATTGGAAGTCAACTACTCCCTCCGTCCCAAAAAGATTGGGACATTTTGACTAAAGTGGTAAAATAAGGAGGAATAATTTTGTATTGACTTTCCAAAAATACCCTTGATGTGATGGATAAAAGTAGGATATGATGGATAGATTAGTAGGAAAAAGGTATGATGTGATAGGTAGGGTATGAAAAAGTAAGGGGTAAAAGTGGTTTTTTAATAGAAATGGTACGGACTTTAAGGGACGCAAATTTTTCGAAACGTGACAGACTTTTTTGGACGGAGAGAGTACAATTTAACACTTCCTTATATTTACATTTGGTTAAAATAAGAAGTCTTTTTGAGAATAGAGAGAGTATATATTATTGGGAGTGCCCAATATATATTCAAGGAATATTACAAACGACGCTTATTTAGGGATCAAGGGAGTATATTTTTTAAATTAACTGCTTTTTAATTTAGAAATTCTCACAAGTGATTATGAATCTCAATTCAATGAAACATGTTGATTTCTTTTGGCAAGCTAAATCAAATTATTTTAATTCATTACACCGTTTCATTATTGTGAGATATTCATTAAGATCACAGAAATGACATTTTTCGTGGCATAATCAGGTTGTTATCCATTAAGATCAGATAAATGACATTTTCCTGACATAATCAGTTGGTTATGATGGTGACTAAGGATACAAACGACTGTGGTGGCTGGAACAATGTTGTCGAAGATGCTGATTGGCTGCAGTATATATAAGTTTGTGTCAATTCCTATTCAGGCAGTACAATTGCTCTGAAGTGATCGCCTAGGATTGTGCATTTATTTTCAGAGTTTCATCCCATTTAAGTTTTCTGTTATAACCTCTAATGGCTTTTAAGCCGTTTGAGTTTGGTTAATTTTGATACTAGGCTCTTAGAATAGTGATAACCTGAGATAACATCTTTTTGGGATTAACTTGATTAACACCCCTCATATTCTGAAACTCAGTTCTAAGGACTTGAATTTTGGTTCTACTTCTTTCATTGTAAGTTCATATCAGGAAAAGTGTATATGTTCTCAATGATGGTTGTGCTGAAATTTATTTCTTTTGTGGATTTATCAAACTTTCAGCTTACTTTGCTTCCAAAGAAAATATCAGTTCCTTTTTACAAAAACTTGGTTAACTGACATCGAGGTTTTTTTATCTTGGTTTAGCTCTTCGGGACAATTAGCTACTTCTAGGTTGTTTGCTACTTTAGTAATCCCTCCGTTTGAAAAACCCTTCCCATTTGATTTGGGGGCAAAAATAAGGAAGTGTTCAATTATAGTTGATTTCCAATTTTGCCCCTGATGTGATGGGTAAAAGTAAGATGTGATGGATAGATTATTAGAGAAAAAGTATGATGTGATAGGTAGGGTATGAAAAAGTAAGGGTAAAAGTGGTTTTTTAATAGAAAGGGGAAGTGTTTTGTTGGAAGTAGAAAAAATGAAAGAGGAAGTGTTTTTGAGAACAGATGGAGTAATTTTTCTTAAGAAAATAAGATCAAACTAAATCTTTGGTATGGAACTGTTCATGGTACTGATTCTAAACAGGTTCCGGAATAGGAATCGACGGTCTTAGAACATGAACCGTCAAATAAAGGTTCCGGTTTGATTTTCAATTTTTGGTACCAAAATCAGTTGGAGAGAATATTGATTTAGTTTTTTTTGTTTTTTTTTGTTTTTATGCTTGTTTTCAATTCGTTTTAGGTTGATTCATAAAAATTACCACCAATGAACGAGCTTGGAGTCAATTATGTAGTTAAAATGAGTACTCGAACCGGTGGTTTCGGAGTTAGAACACGAAACAAACCGATACCGTGTCCCCCACCTTATGAGATATTCAAATTTTCAAGTTCTTTTTTACCATACATCAAATTCAACGAATCAATTGGCGAGAATGTCATTCAAAATAAAAAAAGGAGAGAATGTCGGCCCATTGATTTTAAGTTTCAAGCAACTCGAGTGAGACAATTTGGTAGGGCAAGATCTCTATCGGGATGGGGCATGTACTCTAGTAGTAGATTTAGTTCTTGAATGAAAAAGGAAATTCTTTGACTAGCTAATGACATTCATATTATATACTCCCTCCGTCCCTGAAAACCTTTCTCCTTTCTTTTTTCATCCGTCCCAAAAAACACTTCTCATTTCTATTAAAAAGTCACTTTTACCCCTTACTTTTTCACACCCTATCTATCACATCATACCTTTTTACTAATAATTTATCCATTAAATCATACTTTTACCCATCACATCAAAGAATATTTTTGGAAATTCAATACCAAAATACACTCCCCTTAAATCTCTATTCAAAATCAAAACTCCCATGTTTTCCAGGACGGAGGGAGTATATACCACACGTCCGATCCACACCTATTTAGAATGTGATGAATCAAAGTTTTTTTGTGCATAAATGTGATCAACTTTCGTACGAGTATCATAATTCAATAATTGTTATTTTTCACTAAATGAATTAGAAATTTATTTTGAAGTACCAAGTAAATTTTCCAATGTCAAACGTACATAGGCCTACCCAGAGTCGTTGATATTATACATAGATCTGTACGTCCTTCGATAGAAAACATTCAATTAGCTGGGTACTTTTTTACTCGATTAAATTTAAATATAAAATATAATAATTTGAACCAAAGATTAAAATTACAAATGCAGATTGGAAATTATAGCCAAACATAATTTGATCAAATCTCATGCTAATAAAAGTTAACACAAAATACACATTAACTGAACATAAAGTGATGACATGATGAGTGGATACATTAATTATATTGTTACAAGTTCTCACACATAGAACTTATTTATCATTAAACAACATCCAAAAAGATTGGATGGGTGCACATACTCAAACAAAACACAAATAGTTGTGAACACTTAATTTTAAGCAAACATGACTAATCAACAAATGATGATATGATGATCACACGATCACATGCATACATTCCACATACAAATGATAGTTACGTTGTTCAAGCACAACGTGTTGGGTCAGGACTGCTATCCAAGATAAACCTAAAATTGAAAAAAAATCAAGCTCCATTAATTACTTAAAACACATAGAATTAAATAAAAAAAACATGCAATATTATTTTAAAAAAATTATACACTTCCTCGATCCTCGGAAGAGTTAATACTCCCTTCGTCCCCCATAGATCTTCCCAATAGCCCTTTTTCTTTGTCCACAATAGATCTTTTCATTTCATTTTTTAACAATTAAAATACTACAACTACCCCCACTTACTTTATTTATTATACATCACCCACTTCATTTAATACACTCCACCCATTTTCATTAAGGGTGTTACGGTAAACTTTCACCTTTTTTCAACTCTCCTTAAAAACTACCAAAAGTCAAAATGAGAACATCTTAGGGGGACGGAGAGAGTATTTTTCTATACAAAATTAAATATAAGTAATGTTAAATTGTGTGAGATACATTTATGTAGATGAGATTAAAACAATATGAATCACACTTTTTTTTAAATGAATGGTTAATTTTGAAAGGCAAAAGAGGTGGAAACCAGATGATAAAGAAGAAATACTTCGTGTGTGTGTGTGTTATGCCCGGAAATCTATACCAACTTAAACACATTTTTGGCTGTGTGGAATGATCATGCTTTGGCAGTGTGGATACATGTTATATTGTGTATGAGGGGCAGTGTGTTATGCCCGTATTCTGGAAGTGTATACCAACTTAAACACATTTTTTGGCAGTGTGGAATGCAAGGACAAATTTGCAATATTGCTTCCATACGAGTCCCAATATCCCATAGAAGTGTTATATTGGGTAATTTAAGTATATATTAGTGTTATGACGGTACTTCACCCAAATGATATAGGGTGGAACAAATTAATTTGGGTTGGAGTTACCTGGTATCAGATGTTAAGGGATTCCCTTCCACATCGAGACAGTTGCCTGACAAATCTCTGAGACATGGAAATAAATATATTTTACTAATAGGACGGAATTAGGGTGCTTAGCTTATTGTCAAAGACAAAGATTTTTATAGATAATATGCTCTCCTCCCTAAAAGAAATAATCATACATATTCGAAAGTTTGTGATATATCTAAAAGGCAAAAACGTATAAATTTTAAAAGCATTTAAAATTCTCCGAGTATAAAGCAAGAGTTGAAATAACAACAGAGGAACTGTTTTGGGGTTGAGGAAATAATAATTACTAAAGGAAGAAAATCAGTTGAACAGATGACACTCAAAGAAAGTTAATTTGGAGGTTCTGTTCTTTCAAATTGAAATTATTAAGTATAAAATGAAATCATGAAGCATAATCCAACTCTTGTGATATACTCTTGGAGTATAAAGGACGTCCACATGTACAAGCCTAATCTTACTCATCTAAAAAACAAAGATGGTATTATATTAATTGTTCAATTTCATTCTCTAAAAAGATTCATAGAAAGCCCATGATATGCGGAGAAACAAGTGTTCAATTTAAGGAGCCCATAAATCAAGTTAATTATTGCTTCAAAAAAAAAAGTTAATTATTTGCTAAACCCGATTCAAATATTGTCAAAGTGGGCTATTTAGATTCATTGACAATGGACGAATTTAGTGTGATGGATCTCAAGAATGATCTAGTCACAAAAAACATGAACAAGAAATATAAATCTCACAATATGTCGTGTAATCAATGAATTCTAGATCCTTCTCCCTTAATAGGAAGTGTCCATTTATACATATCATTTGGAGACAAATTAGGTATCCGGATCCTAGAAAGATTAAATTCTCCTTCCAATCTTGCGTCCAAAATCTCTAGTTTCCTTTTACGACATAATTTTTATAAGAGGAATTTACTTAAATAGCACTAAAACATAATGATTTCCCTAAATAGCATCTATTATATGTGTTTTTTTTCAATGTAGTACTTTTAGTTAATATCCATTAGTCATTATTCAAGTAAATTAAATGTTCGCCATCAGCTCCTGGACATTATTAAGTGCTATTTAGGGAATAAAGTAGTTTAAATGCTATTTAGGAAAATGGCTTAAGTTTTAGTGCTATTTGGTGCAAATATTTCTTTTTATAAATATAGAAGATTCCCGTGGGTTTTAGCTCTCCTATCACTTGGCCCACTCTCATTCTTCTGATGGGCTGCCTTCGCTGGGTATTTGTCGATCAGGCTTACTCATACAATTATCTCGTGGGCCCGATATCCATCATACTCAAATATCTACCATTTTTTAGGTCATGCTTAAACACACATTTGAATTGGTCAAATGAAAGAAAAGAAAAGAAGTGTGCTTACGCGTGGCTCAAACTAGTAATGCCACCCAGTTCCGTAGGAATGGGACCAGTGAGTTTGTTATTGCTAAGATCCCTGAAAATGAATCAAACCATATATATTATGATAAGCATTAGAAGATGTATATAATTAATGTTAATTACGCCAACTTATTTATTTATTTATGCCATATTACTTACAGCACTACGAGCGTATCGAGGGTGATTAATGACATGGGAATAGGACCACTCAAACGGTTGTTTTGGAGCCTCCTTCAAAATTCCGCCAAAAAAATTAGGAACGAAGAATGAAGAATCAAAACTAAGAAACCAAGGACGACGACCAAATATAATGAAGCTCTTATATACGGAGTATATAATAAAGTGGAATTTACTTAAATAGCACTAAAACATAATGACTTTCTCTAAATAGCATTACATGTGTTTTTTCCCATTGTAGCACTTTTAGTCATTATTCAAGTAAATGTTTGACATTCCTGGACATTATTAAGTTTTATTTAGAGAATTAAACAGTTTAAGTGCTATCCAGGAAAATGACTTAAGTTTTAGTGCTATTTAGTGCCAATATTTCATATAATAAATATGTACAGTATAATATTTTTATTTATTCATTCTACATGTAACCAATTCAAAAAAAAAAAAAGGAGAAATTGAAGTACTTATAATCGATGCAACTTACAGAAATTTAAGGTTAAAATACTGGCCCAAAGTATGAGGGATAGGACCATTCAAGTTGTTACCATAGAGATCCAAAGAAAGTAGATTTGTTAAATTGCCAAGCTCCATTGGAATTTCCCCACTAATGTTATTGTCATATAGTTCCCTGGAAATAAAACATGAGATCGATCTATCATGTTAGTTTCATACCATTCTACAATAATGGATCACAAAAATGAAATAAAAATTAGTTTGAAGTTAAACAAATTAACCATTATTATAAATTGTTTTAGCAAAAAAAAAAAAAACTTACAAGTACTGTAAATTCGTAAGGCTGCCAAGCTGAGGGACGAGTTGTTGACTCGATAAACCTACATTTCCGAGATCACTATAAAAAAAAGTATACGTACATTCTGGAAACATGAGAGTGTGATCTGATTCGAGTCTCTAAAAACAAACCAATTAAGTGGCAAAAAATGATGAGACATGAAAGTTGGGCCGAGAGAATCGAAGAGGCTGGGCGTGTAATTATATACTTCCTCCGTCCCATAAATATGTTCCCATTTTGATATTTAGGAAATTTAAGGTATGAATATTTTTGTGTTGACTTTTCAAAAATATCCTTGATGTGATGAATACATTATTAGTAACAAAGTACAACGTAATAGTTATGTTAAGAATTCGTGGAGGTAAACGTAGTTTTTGGCTCCGTTTGGCATCAGCGTTAGCGTTTTGAAAAAGCTATCCGACGGTAGCCTTTAGAGTAAGCGTTTTCGGAATTAATCTATACCATCAAAATTTTATCCAAAACGCTAACGCTAATCGAAAACATTGTTCCCAAACAAAGCCTTTCAATAGGAAAGGGAAAGGGGTCTGTGGGACAAGAAAAAAAGGGAAATGAGTTTTTAGGAGGGATGGAGTATATTAGATAAATAATATATACAGTATTAAATTAAATTCTCTCTCCATGTAGATCGATGAACAGCTTACATTCGTGTAACGCTGCCTGAGTCGCAGGTAACATGAAACCACTCGCAGGGAGTTTCCAGGTTTGAATCCCAGCTCTGCAGAACATTGTTTGGATCGCCCAAGTTTTTTCTCAGTGCAGCCAAAGTCATTATGTTTTAGTCCTATTTAGGTAAATTGCTCATAATTGTGAAATTTGCACTAAATAGGACTAAAACATAATGACTTTCCTAATCTAGAACTTAAACTTTTTTATTCCCTAAATAGGACTTAATAATGTCTTCGTGAAAGGAATAATGCCCAGCAATGATAGACATTACTTGAATAATGACTAAAGAATAATGACCAAAGATCCTATATTCGGAAATAAAAACATATGGTCCTACTTTGACAAAGTCATTATGTTTTAGTCCTATTTAGGTAAATTGCTCTTAATAATTACACAAATTAAATTTTAATTTCCAAATAATAGAGTAAATTCTATAATTGGTCCTTTATAACAGGGGGATTTCCCTATTTAGTCCTCTATTATCAAATATTACCCAAGTGGTCCTTCTTTTATGGGTATCTTTCCGCAAATAGTCCTTTTTTTTTATCTTCTATCATGTTGGTGTTAATTTGAGGGCTAAAGTGTAATTTCACAATGATAATATATCTTTTTTGTCATACACAATTCCAAAGGCTGTTCTGTTAGCGTCGTTTGTGAATTACAGTCGCTTTTTACGACAACTATAGTCTACAAATGTGATCTTTCGTTAGAATCCTAGCCCACAATCATAGTCATTATTTTTGTGTTATCCGCTTAACCAATATCAGAACACGTCACTAGACATAATGTTGACGTCAAATTATACTTTTAGCCTTTAAATTAACACCAACACGACAGAAGATCAAAAACAGAACCATTTGTGGAAAGGTACCCTTAAAAAAGGACTACAGGGGTAATATTTGATAATAGAGGACTAGATATGGAAACCCCCCTGTTATAAAGGACTAATTATGGAATTTACTCCCAAATAATAAGAGTACTACGAGTTCATCGATCCACATTTCATAGTGGCTTTTATTCGAGACATTATATATGTTGTTGGCTAAGTGTTCTAATTAAGCCTTGAACGACGTACTCTAACTTACGTTCTGAAACACTACGTACACATGAATGAAAGAATGAATGATCTGGTCGATAAAAGGAAAGGTATGGACAACCTTCGGAGTTACCAGATACTTCCATTGATGAGAGCAGAAGAAATGACGTTAACAACAACAAAGACGACGACGATACGAAATGCATATTAGCTTGCGGCAAAAGCTGTGGCGCCGAACCGGTCACTGCGGTATAGAAGTGTGTAGTATTAAATATAGCTAGAGAATATAGATCGAAGAATGTGTTTATTATCATTTCATCTTACTATTACCAAAGGATGGCATTCCCTTAAATACAACGAGTGAGTACATTGCAGTGAAAGACCCACGAAACAACTATCCTAATTGAAATCATACTATATGGTATCATAAATTACGGGAAAAGAAGTCTCAAATTTTGCTAAAGTTAATAAATAACTTTAGACAAACTGGTTCAAAGTTATTTCATTTGTCTCTTTCGGGTGTAATTTACTTTGAGATTTCCTACACTTCCTCTCAAGTTGAATCATCGGTACTCAATGTTCAACTCGAGATCACATAGTGCGAGTTCGGGTCCGAACGCGGGCGCGCGAAAGCACTAGAAGTCGGAGGAATGGTACCAGTGACTAGTTTGTTATCGCTGGGATCCTTCAAAAGCATTATGCTATGCATTAGAAAGATCAAAGATATACTCAAGTAAATGTTAATTTACTTATGGACTTCATAGATTATATCCCCTCCGTCCCGAAATGGACACTACGCACTATCACTATTACGGCATCTCAATAACTTTTGTTTGTTGGTATGTTTTCAATTCTAACTTGATGAAATAAAATATTTTTCTCATCTCTTATTTTATGGAATTTTTTTGTACTTTTAAACGCTGTAGTTTATACGTTTTATTTCTATACTAATTTGTAATTAAAATAATTTAAGAAATGATGAGCTTTTATACATTGTTTAGAGTGTGGCATTCAATATGGGATGTAGGGAGTATATTAACTTAAATATCACTAAAACATAATGATTTTCTCGAAATAGTATCATATGTGTTTTTTCTCAATGTAGAACTTTTAATCATTATCCATTAGTCATTATTCAAGTAAATGTTCGGCATCACTGGACATTAGTCCTCCTTCTCGATATTATTAAGTGATATTTAGAGAATAAAATAGTTTTAGTGCTATTTAAAGAAAATGACTTAAGTTTTAGTGCTATTTAGTGCAAATATTTCTAAAATAAATAAATAGACAAATTTAAAACACGTAATCCATTTTACTTATTACAGCTCTCTTAGCATACGTCAGATAGCCTCTTATATGATTTGAAATCACCCTAAATAGGACTAAAACATAGAAAAAAGTATCAAAATAGGACTTTCATGTTTTTTTCCAAAATAGGACTTCACACTGTGGTAATGTGGTTGTAATGTGGTATTGAACATGTGCACATTACTATACTTTTTGGTAATGTACATGACCATATTTGGTAATGTAAATGCATTTTAAATCCTATTTCGAGAATAAAAACATGGAAGTCCTATTTTGATATATTTTTAATGTTTTAATCTTATTTTGGTGTTTCTTCCTTCTATGATTCCATCTTTTTAATCATTTACTTTAAATACATCGTCTCTTAGCATTCGTCAGCAATTAATTCTATATTACTTCTTTTAAAACTTTAATTTACAGACAAAAGTACTCCGTATGTCTGTACAAATGATTGAAGGAGGAGAACAAATTGCCGATTATTTTGGATCTGAAAATACTTTTTTTTATTTTTAAATAAAAAAGTACGTTTGTAATAAAAGTGAAAGAGGAAAACAGATTGCCGAAGAGTTGAATCTGAAAACTGGATCCCATCCATCCCTAAAAGATGCTATAGTTTGATTTTTTTAGTCAAAATATGGCATCCTTTGATCATAAATTAAATATATTTTAAAATAATTAAATGTTATAAAAATTTGATATTTCAAATTTTTTTATACAATAAAATCAATTTTACTAAATTTTGCATTATAACTAAATACACTTTTTCAATAATTCACAATCAAAGACTACCATAGTTTAACCAAAAAAATTAAAAAGTAGTACGGAGTAATTTTTTAGGGACAGACGAAATAATTTGGAATCGATAATGTTAAGCACCAAACTATACGGAGATGATTGCGGAGGAATACTTGGAAGAAAATGTTCCGGTGAAGCCAGAAAAAGATGAGAAAAATGATTTCAACAGATTTATTGTGCAAAAAGTAATACTCCCTCGTCCCAAAAATTTCTTTTCATTTCATTTTTTGTTGTTTCACAAAATCTTTTCATTTTCTATTAAAAACCATTTCTACCCTTACTAATTCTTAACCTATCTATCAGACCATATCTTTTTTATTAATTATCAACCCATTATATCTTATTTTTACCAATCACATCAAGAGTATAATTATTAATATACTTTCTTAGTTCGTCAAAACTCTTTTTATTTTTTGTTTACTTGTAAACTTCCATTTCTTTTAAAATTATTTTCTTTACAAATTAATACAAAAATAAAAAGTAAACTTTACATATTTTATTTTATCAAAATAATGACTAATAAAAAACACACTCAAACAAAAATTATTGAACACCTTTGGAACAAGGTTTTTGGAACAAGGTTTGATGCATTGACGTACTATAAGCTAAAGTGAAAGGACCGAAAAAGTACAAGTCCAAGAAATCAATAAAGCTACACACCACATAAATACAAACATTAAGTGTTTGTGAATACAGACACTTATATTGTGTTGTTTAGAACTTTAATTCTTAACTTTTACTCCCTCCGTCCCTAAATAAATTTTTATTTTTGACTTTTTGAGGATTTAAGGGAGGGATATTTTTGTGTTGACTTTCCAAAAACACTCTTGATGTGATGTGTAAAAGTAAGATGTAATAGATAGATTATTAGTAAAAAGGTATGATGTGATAGGTAGGGTATGAAAAAGTAATGGATAAAAGAGGTTTTTTTAAGGGAAAAGAGAAGTTTATTTGGAGACAAAAAAAACGAAAAAGGAAGTTTATTTAGGGACGGAGGGAGTAGTTTTTTTAAGTTTCTTTCAGTTTTTTTCAGTTTCTTCTAGTTTCTTTCCGTTTTTTCTAGCTATTCTCATTTTATTCAAATTCTTTATACTCCCAAACAATTACTTTAAAAATGATATATTTTTAATGTGATTATTATTATTATTATTATTACAACTATTATGTTCATAACTATAGCTTATATATTATTGTGAAATTTACACTAAATAGGACTAAAACATAATGACTTTCTTAATGTAGGACTTAAACTTTTTTATTTCCTAAATAAGACTTTGGGGGTGTATTCAACAAAGATTTTAAAAGATTGTGTTAGATTTTTTATAATCTATAGACTATGTAAGATTTATGGATTGTTTTAATTCTATGTAGACTTCAATAGATTTCTATGTAAAGATTTATCAAGATTCTAAAGGATTATTTCCAACCCAAAGTGTTAAAAAAAGAAAAAAAAATAAAAAAAAGGAGACTGAAGGGTCTGGATTGAAGCAAGACATTCGCATCTGGATTGAAACCTTGTCGCCTCCCAAGCCGAAGGCTCTGCAAGTCTGCAACGCCGAAGGCTTTGGATTGAAGCGGAAGGCTCTGCAACGGTATCGGCTCCCAAGCCGCCTCCCGCCGCCCCGCGGAATATGATGGAGAGCCTTCTCACTCCCCTCCCCCTACCCCTACCCAGCTTCTCCCCGTCAAGCCCCTGCAGTGGTGCCGGTCCATCACGATACCCAGTGGTAGACAAAAACAAGAACACCAGTACATGGAACTATGGAAGTAACCATAACCAAAACAACATAAACAAGTACTTAACATTCCATGGGAACCTCACAATCTGGACCCCAAAAACCATTGACAGTCATACACCAAATCCGAAGAATGAACAGTGAAATCCCATTCTCAAAATTCCAAAAATTGAATGGAAATCAAACGGGTGTGGAAACGCTGGCGTTGACCTTCGATTTCTCAAAATTCATATAAAAAACCAGCACGATAAGCTCTAATACGAAATCCCTAGCTGTAGGCGATCCTAGATTTCCAAAAATCTGAAGCTTTGAGCTCAAATTGGTGGAGTAATTGCGAAGAACCATCTCGCGGTCGGCGGTTCTGCTCATCGAAGAAGAAGAAGAAGAAGAGGGGGAGGCGTGGAACTGTGGAAGACCGATCGAAGAAGGAGAATGAAAAAGAATCCGCAAAATCAGAGGTCTGTTGATCGGATTTGGAACAGGATTTATATTTATATGCAAGGCATAGAAATATCACAATCCACATTATTTAAAATCTTTCAAAATCTATCGATTTTCTAATACCATCATATTTAGAAGAATATTTTAAAATCTGAGTTGATTATACCCAGATTTTAAACGATTTTTTAAAATCTGAATTGAATACCTATGGATTTTCAGAATCCAAAAAAATCCGTCAGAATCTTGGTTGAATACACCCCTCTTAATAATGACCTACTGGGAGGAATAATGTCCAATAATGATGGACATTTACTTGAATAATGACTACTTAATAATGACCAAAAGTCCTACATTGAGAAATAAAAACATATAGTCCTATATTGGGAAAGTCATTATGTTTTAGTCATATTTAGGTAAATTTCTCTATATTATTTCATTTTATTAATTTTTCCATGTCACTATTTTTATGATTCGTTATGATCATAACTATAGCTTATAAATTATTTCATTTTTTTTAATTTTTCCATGTCACTGTTTTTATAATTTTTCAAATTTTTATAAAAAAATTTTAAAGTCAAAATATTTTAGAGAAAAAAGAGTAAACTAGGAGCAAAACATAAAGCTCTTTTTTCCATACATCTAGTTTCTTCAAACTTTTCATTCTTTTTTTTCAGTCCTAAAAAGCATGCTCTTAGTATCCATGTTTGTTTAGTGTACAAATATATGGGGTACAACACTTTAGTGTATCCCTAGCATGCCCCTAATAAATACCCTTACATGACCATTTAAATTTTGAATATGGTAAAATTTAGGATGTGGTAAGTGTATTCATTGTATTAAAAAGTAATCGATTAGATTCAATCTTTTTATGAGATTTAGTCAAAGTATTTTATGACATAATCCCCCATACTAAATTTTAACAATGTGAATTTAGTACATAGCACTACAAAATTAAACGGCGAGCAGTAGTGCAGGCGAAGACAGGTTGTATAATTGGCGGTGGGTTGCGATGAGGCAGCCGCTGGCTCGCTGAGTGAGATAAGGTTAATAGTCAGGGTTGGATTAAAGGATATTTTGGGTATGTGTATTACTAATGGTATACTTAATTAACTACTTGGGTAATTAATACTATGAACTCCGTAGTTTGATACTCTCTAGGAGAGCACTAGTTAGGGATCTGAAACCAAAAACCAAAATGTATAGCATAATAGAGAAAAACTAGTTACTCCATACATTTTAATTGATACTTCTTTCACGGTTCTCATTCCAAACAGGTACCGGATATTCGGAATAGGAATCGACGGTTTTAGAACCGTCGGTTAAAGATTCCGGTTCGATTTTCAATTTTTGGCACCAATATCAGTCGGAGTGAATATTGATTTAGTTTTTATATATTGTTTTTAATGCTTATTTTCAAATTGTTTTAGGTTGATTCATTATATTTACTACCAAGGAAGAAGTTTGGATTCAATTATACAATTAAAATGAGTACTCAAACCGGTGGTTTCAGAATTAAAACACGAACTAGACCGATACCGTGCCCCCCATGCACCTTATGAGATATCCAGAATTTTCAAGTTCATTCCTCCCATACATCAAATTCAATGAATCAATTGGCAATAATGTCATTCAAAATAAAAAATGACGAGAATGTCGGCCAATTGATTTTGAGTTTCGAGCAACTCGTGTGAGACACTTTTGTTTCAAGCAAGATCTCTATGGAGATGGTGCCTATATTCTAGTAGTAGATTTAGTTCTTGAATGAAAAAAGAAATTCTTTGACAAGCTAATGGCATTCAAGTATATACCACACCTACTTAGAATGTGATGAATCGAAGTTTTTTTTTTTTGCATCGATGTGATCAAGTTTAGTACGAGTATCATAATTCAATAATTTTCATTTGGAGAATTTATGTAAATAGCATTAAAACATAATGACTTTTCCTAAATAACATCACATGTATTTTTTTCGAATGTAACACTTTTAGTCATTATGCATTTGTCATTATTCAAGTAAATATTCACTATCACTGGACATTATAAACATTATTAAGTGCTATTTAGAAATAAAATAGTATATGTGCTATTTAGGGAAATGATTTAAGTTTTAGTGCTATTTAGTGCAAATATTTCTTGTTTTTTACAAAATGAATTAGAAATTTTTTTTGAAGTACTGAGTAATTTTTTCCAATGTCAAACGAACATAGGCCTACCCAGAGCCGTTGATATATTATACATAAATCTATAAGTCCTTCGATAAAAAATGTCTAATTGTCTTGGTACTTTTTTTACTCGATTAGATTCGAACATAAAATATAATAATTTGAACGAAAGATTAAAATTACAATGGCAGGCTGGAAGATTATAGCCAAACATAATTTGATCAAAGATCAACTGAATAAAAGCTAACACACAATAGACATTAACTGAACATAAAATGATAACATGATGAGTAGATACGTTATTGTTACAAGTTCTCACACATAGAACTTATTTATTATTAAAACATCATCCAAATATATTGGATGGGTGCACATACTTAAGCAACCAAAACAAAACACAAATAGTTACGAACACTTAATTATAAGGAAACTTGACTAATCAACAAATGATGATACGATGATTGCACAATCACATGCATACATTCCACGTACAAGTTACGTTGTTCAAGCACAACGTGTTGGATCGGAATTGTTATCCAAGATAAACCTAAAATATAAAAAAATCAAGCTCCATTAATTACTTAAAACACATCATACTAAATCAAGAAATTAAAAGCTTGCAATAATAATTTTAAAAAACCATATACTTTCTCGATCTTCTGAAGAGTTAATATTTTTCTAAACAAAATTTGAGCAATGTAAAATTGTGTGATATACATTTATGTAGATGAGATTAAAACAATAAGAATCACACCTTTTTTTTTTGAAATGAATGGTTAATTTTGAAAGGCAAAAGAGGAAGAGGTGGAAACCAGTATGATGCAAAAGAAATACTTCGTTTGTGTGCGCGCTTGTATGTATGTGTGTATATATATACACACACACACACATTCTGGTAGTGTGTTATGTCAATGTTCTGGAAGTGTATACTAACTTAAACACATTTTTTGACAGTGTGAAATGCAAGAACAAATTTGAAATTTCATCCACAAAAGTTTCAATATCTCTTAGCAGTACTATATTGGGTATTTTAAGCATATATTAGGTATTTCACCCAAATGATAAATGGTGGAACAAATTAAATTGGGATAGAGTTACCTGGGATCAGAACTTAAGGGATTCCCTCCAACATCAAGACAATTGCCTGACAAATCTCTGAGACATGGAAATAAATACGGAGTATATATTACCAATAGGACGGAATTAGGGTGCTTAGCTTATTGTCAAAGACAAAGATTTTTATAAATAATATTCTCTCCTCCCTAAAATAAATATTCATACATATTTGAAATTTTGTGATATATCTAAAAGGCAAAAACGTATAAATTTAAAAAGCATTTAAAATTCTTCGAGTTTAAAACAAGAGCTGAAATTAAAACGTCACGAAGAATTTGAGCGAAAAGAATGTGTAAAGAATGCTTAAAAAGCAACCGCTACATTTATGAAAAGAGAATAACTTTATAAATAAAACTAAGGAAGTCAAAAAAATCACTAAAAAGGTATACTTGGAATGCCTTTACGCGGGAATTCTCATTTAAGTCAAAAAAACTAAGGGAGTGCTATTTATGTAATATTGTGATTTTATAAGGCTATGTAGAGGGGGGATTTTTTTAGATTCATTGACAGTGGACGAAATTACTCTGATTGATCTAAAAAATGATCTGATCACAAAAAATATGAAAAAAAATATAAATCTATGTCGTGTAATCAATGAATTCCAGATCCTCCTCCCTTAATAGGAAGTGTCAATTTATGCTTATCATTGGTAGATAAATTGGGTATCAGGATCCTAGAAGGATTAGGGTCTCTTTCCAATCTTGCATCATAGCCAAATTCTCTTGTTTCATATAACAACATAATTTCCATAAATCTATAATATTCTTATGGGCATGCACTAGCCCTCTCATCAGTTATCCCTTGGCCCACTCTCGTTCTTCTGATGGGCCGCCTTCGCTTATCGCGGTATTCCGTCAGGTATTTGCTAATCAGGCCCACTCATACAATTATCTCGTGGGCCCGATCTCCATCATACTCAAAATCTACCATTTTTGGTCATGCTTAAATATTCATTTGAATTGGTCAAATGAAAAAAAAGAAAGAAAAGTTATCTCAAATAATCCACCTTTTCGCACTCTTTCAAAAATAATATCACTTTTCCTTGTGTTATTTCAAAATTAATCCCACTTTTTTGAAATAATAATTTTTCTAAAAAAAAAAATAGAAAGGCGAGCGGGGGTGCGTACCCGTGTTTCAAACTAGTAATGAGACTCAATTCTGTAGGAATGGGACCAGTGAGTTTGTTATTGCTAAGATCCCTGAAAATTAATTAAACCATATGTTATGATATGTATTAAAACAATATAAATGTTAATTACATCAATTTATTCATTTATTTAATTATGTCGTTTTACTTACAGCACTTCGAGCGTATAGAGCGTGATTAATGACTTGGGAATAGTACCAATCAAACGGTTATTTTGGAGCCTCCTTCAAAATCCCACCAAATAATTATAAAAATAAGAAACGAAAGACCAAATGGAAATGAGAAATTGAATTACTACTAATCGATGCAACTTACAGAAATCTAAGGTGAAAATATTGACCCAAAGTATGAGGGATAGAACCATTTAAGCTGTTATCATAGAGATCCAAAGAAATTAGATTTTCTAAATTGCCAAGTTCCATTGGAATTTCACCACCAATGTTGTTTGCATATAGTCCCCTGGAAATTAAACATACATGAGATCGATCTATCATGTTAGCTAGTTCACACAATTCGATCTACAATAATGGATCACAAAAATGAAATAAATATTAGCTTGATTTAGCAAAAAAAAAAACTTACAAGTACTGTAAATTCGTAAGGTTGCCAAGCTCGGGGACGAGTTGACCCGATAAACCGGCATTTCCGAGATCACTAAAAAAAAGAAGTAAATACGTACATACCAAAAAAAACATGAGAGTGTGATCTGATTCGAGTCTCTAAGCTAGCTAAGAATCTTTCATGTTTTGATTTTTTTGGTTAAACAATGACATTTTTTAACCACAAACCATAATCTAAAATTTGTGGTCAAAAGGTCTCATCATTTGACCAAAAAAATCAAAATAGGATAAGTTTTTAATTAGGACCGCCGGAGGGAGTAGCATTAAATTAAATTCTCTCTGCATGCATGTATGGCAGATGAACAGCAGCTTACATTCGTGTAACGCTATTGTCGGAGTTGCAGGTGATATGATACCAGAGGCAGGGATCAGGTAGGGATGAATCCCAGCTCTGCAGAACAAGGTTTGGATCGCCCAAGTTTTTCCTCAGTGCATCCAAAGCTTCAACTGCATGCATGCATGCATGCCCGTCACATATATGCATTAATAAGGATTACTAAATTGAAAATAACCAATCCTAATTTTACTTTTAACATTTGACAATAGAAAGTTCTAAAATGTCATGTCTTTGAGAAAGAAATGACTTACTCCCTCCGTCCCGGAAAACATGGGAGTTTTAATTTTGATTTTAAAGGCCGGGAAGAAAACATACTAGGTGAGAAGCTATTATCTTTTAGTCCTATTTTGAGCAAAATTTTTCTATACATATAAATTAAAGGGAAAGTATATATGGACTACCTTCAGAGTTACCAGATGCTCCTATGGATGAGAGTACAAGAAACGACGTTAACAACAAGAACGAGAATGATGTGAAACGCATATTAGCGACAAAAGCTATGGCGGCAAGCGGGTCGCTGCGGCGGTTTGATACCACCGCCGGCGACTGTACTGCCTTCTCGCCCAACCACCAAGAGTACTTCATCGTCTGCATACTTAATTAATTAAGTACCCACAACTAGTAGTTTTGTTTAATTAATTTTTCTTTTCACCGTCCATCACATATTTATAGTACTCTAGTATGTACTCCGTACTCCGTGTATTACCGGTGAGTTTCTTATTGTCAACATTCTAGAAAGATATACGCCGTAAATGTTAAGGAGTAATTTTATTTATGCACTTCACAAATTATATATTTTTATGTCTCGAAATAGACTACAATTTTTTTTTCTCTCTTCTTGATAACTTTTGTTTATTTGTATGTTTTCATTGAATATTTGATATAATAAAATATTCTTGTCTCCTTTCATTTTGTAGAACTTTTGACAAAGTATTTTAATATGTAATTTTTTTCTTATTAATGCACACATTTGTAAATAAAATGATTTCAAAAAACGAAGAACTTTGCCTCCTAACTCTCAATTTATAATCAAATATTCAAATTAGAGACATAGAGGGTATTGAATAAATTAAATAAATTAATAATGTGAACTCTCATAGTATATTTCAAATAATATGGACTTGAGAGTTCTTACCATAAAATTGAGAATACCCAGAAATATATTTTAGATAATATGAAACTTGGGAATTATTATCACAAAATTGAAGGTGTCCCAAATGTCCCAAAGTAATTTTCTGAATAAATAAAACTAAAATTGTAAAATACGTAATTCATTTACACCACAGCTCATTTACCATAAGTCATAAAGTGTCTTCAATGATTACTTTTTTTAATCATTTACTCCACTTTAAATACACCACCCGTCTAGAAACCCTTTACACACTCTACAGGAAATGAGTGAAATTCCATGTTTCTTTAATTCATTTTGTTCAAAAGTTGATATTGATATTAAAAATAAAAATTATATATTTAAAAAAATTATATCAAAATAAAGTGAAAATAATATTTTATTTTTTCAAATAATCAAATAAAATGTAAAAATAAATAAAAGTTTTTGTGACTTTTGAATAATGGTAATTCTTTTTTAAACGAAGGGAGTAAAAAATAGAAAAAATATACTCCCTCCGTTCTTTTAAACACTCCCTATTTTTACTTTGAGACAAAATAAGGAAGGTGTAATTTTGGTTGACTTTAGCTTAATATATTTGTACATATTTGTTTCTCATGTATTGGGCCGTGTATATTATGGGCCCGTAGCTACTTACTCTGTCATGTATATATATATATATATATATATATATATATATATATATATATATATATATATATATATATATATATATATATATATATATATCTCCTGTGAATAATGGAAAACACAAGCTTGAAGTAAATTAGTTTCTACATGGTATCAGAGCTTTCCTAGGGCAAATTCTCGAAACCCTAAGCTCGTGCTTTCGTTCGTGTGCTGTCCGGAGTGTTAGTCGTCGGTTCGTCGTCAGTTCTCCGTCAAAGTTCGTCGCCGACAGTTCGTCGGGTCCTTCGTGTCTTCTTTGCCGATCGTCACCATGTCTGGAGAAGTAGTCGCTTCTTCTTACCCTAAAAAGGCACGACTGATTCATGATGCCTCCTCCATATATTATCTTCATCCCTCCGAAGGTCCGGGTAATTCTTTGACAAAATATCTCCTCAAAAGTGATAATTTTAATGTGTGGGAGAAGGCAATCCGTAATGTGTTGGGTGGTCGTGGAAAAGCTATTTTTTGTCACCCGCGGGAGTTCCCAAACCTGTTGATGAAGGCGAGTTGTCTGCTTGGTGTGCAAATCATCAAATTATTTGTAGTTGGATTTTTAATAGTGTTGATGAATCCATTCAACCTAGTATTGTGTCTCACTCAATTGCTTATGAGTTGTGGGATGATTTGAAGAAACGCTATAGTTGTTCCAATGGGCCGCGTGTCTACCAATTAAAATCAGAGTTGAACTCTCTCCGTCAAAAGGGTCAAAGTGTTGTCTCTTATTACAATCAATTCATTACCTTGTGGAATCAATTAAATGGTACTTCTGATCTCACCGGGGGCTGCCGGTGTGAAGCCGCGGCAGTCACACGTGCTCGTAATGAACGTGACAAGACTGTGGATTTCTTGCTTGGTTTGGATGATGAACAATTCGGAAATATTCGTTCACAAATTATTGGTACAGAACCCGTGCCTGATCTCGACCGTGCGTATTTTTTGGTAACTCAAGAGGAGCGTCATCGCCACATTATTCGTAATCGAGATGATCGCACGGACTCTGTTGCGTTTGCTGCTAGACCTGACAAACGTCCTCCGGGTCCAAGCAGATCTTATTCGCATTGTGGTCATACAAATCATAGCGTGGACACATGTTTTGAGCTTATTGGATTTCTAGCACAATTTGCTCGTGGTGGAGGACATGGTCGTGGCAGTCGTGGTGGCTCCTCGTCAGGTGGCCGTGGTGCTCCTCGCCATGGCAGCGCTTCTCCAGCTCCTGCCGGCAGTGGGCAGCCCGTCAAGGGTAGTGGCAGCGGCGGTCAGGCTGCAGTTCATGCTTCCGTGTCGGACTCGAGTGGCAACCTCAGTGATCAAATGTCCCGCTTGATGTCTATGTTAGAGGCCTCGGCATCTCATGCATACACCGGTAATTCTTTTTCCAACTGGCTCATTGATAGTGGTGCTTCGCATCACATGACAGGTTCTCTTGCCCACTTATTTAATGTTGAGGACGTGTCTCCTTATTCCATATGTCTCCCTGATGGGTCTCGTGTTCAGGCTGTTAAACAAGGAAGTGTGCATTTATCTTCTCGTTTGGTACTTCGTAACGTGTTATACGTACCAAACTTACATTGTCATTTGATTTCTGTGGGCTGTTTAATTCGTGATAATACTTGTTGTGTAATTTTTAATGATCATTGTTGTGTGATACAGGACCGTTTGTCGAAGATGGTGATTGGTCAGGGTGATTTGCGAAATGGCGTGTATGTCTTTGCTTCAGTTCCTGCGTCAGCCCTCGTAGCTAATATTGATCCTTTTGTTCTCCATCAACGGTTGGGCCACCCCTCCGCAGATGTTCTTTCTTTTGTTGGTACCAATAAAACTCAGTCTGTTGTCCGGAAATTGCAAACATGTGAAATTTGTTTCTTGTCCAAGCAAACTCGTTCTTCGTTTCGTACCAGTGATAATAAAGCTGATGCTATTTTTGACTTAATTCATTGTGATTTGTGGGGTCCTTATTCACCTTGTATTTCGTCTGGGGCACATTATTTTTTGACTATTGTTGATGATTGTTCTCGGGCTGTTTGGGTTTATTTGCTAATTAAAGTCTAAAAGTGAGGTCACCTCCTGTTTACGTCGTTTTTTCACTATGATCCACACTCAGTTTTCCAAAACAATAAAAGTTATTCGTTCTGATAATGGTACAGAGTTTCTCAATTCCTCGTTGCGTCAATATTATGAAAGCTTGGGTGTGTGTATTCAAACGTCTTGTGTTGGTACCCCACAACAAAATGGCCGGGTAGAACGTAAGCATCGTCACATATTGAATGTCGCCCGTTCCCTTATGTTTCAAGCGTCTCTTCCACTAGAATTTTGGGGGGAGTGTGTTAAAACTGCAGTTTACCTAATTAATCGTACACCCACTAAAATTCTCGGTGGTAAATCTCCTCTCGAAGTTCTTTCCGGTAAACCTCAAGATCTCAGTCATCTTCGGGTTTTTGGGTGCCTTTGTTTTGTCCATTCTATTCCCAAACCCAGAAATAAATTTTCCCCACGAAGTGTCAAATGTGTGTTTATGGGTTATCCATATGGGACCAAAGGGTGGAGAGTTTATAATCTTGACACACATAAATTTTTCCATACGAGGGATATTTCTTTTGATGAAACTACTTTTCCGTTTGCAATTCCTACTCCCTCTTCTGTTCCTCAACCCACCCTCACACCATCTCCTGTCGATTTTGTCCCTCCAACCTCCGTCACCCCTGCCGAACCAGTACCACAACTGCCGGCAGTGTCTCCCGCCCCCACTGCCGTACCAGTCCCAACCCAGCAGCCGGCAGTGTCATAGTCTCCGTCCCCGTCCTCTTCTCCTTCCAGTCCCGACAGTTCCACCGTCTCCTCATCAGACGACGACAGCGCCGTGTCTTCTCCGGTGGAGACCACTTCTCCACCGCCTATACCTCCACCCCTTCCGCCTCGCACGCGTCGTCGTCCATCTCATTTAAATGACTATGTCCTTCATTCCGCAAAGATCGTCACTCCGGATCCATTCTCTTCCTCTCCGTCACAATCTGGTACTCGGTTTCCTATCACTAACTTTGTTCATTCTTCTAAGTTGCATGACAGGTACAAAGGTTTTCTTGGAGCTATTGATGCCACGAGTGTTCCCCACAATTTCCGTGAAGCGGTTCAGTTTGCTTCGTGGCGGGAAGTTATGGCTACTGAATACTTGGCTCTGGAACGTAATCATACATGGGATGTGGTTGATCTTCCTCCTAATCGGCGTGCTCTTGGTTGTCAATGGGTGTATAGGACAAAATATCGGTCTGATGGTACTAAGGAGCGTGACAAAGCACGCCTTGTTGTTTTGGGCAATCATCAGGAGCTTGGAGTTGATTATACTGACACTTTTGCCCCAGTGGCTAAATTAGCCACTGTTCGTGTGTTATTATCTGTTGCAGTGGCTCGTGGGTGGCAGGTTGATCGATCAGTTGGATGTTAATAATGCTTTCTTGCATGGTGATTTACGGGAGGAAGTCTACATGAAAGTCCCACCAGGTTACACTCACCTCTTTCCAGGGAAGGTTTGTCGTCTTCGTAAGTCTCTGTATGGCCTTCGTCAGTCTCCTCGTAATTGGTTCACCAAGCTTCGTATTGCTCTACGACGTTATAGTTTTCGTCAGGCTCATGCTGATCACACTCTTTTTGTTCTTCAACGTGGTCCTGACATGTTGGTTGTTCTTGTTTATGTTGATGATATTTTAGTGGCAGGTAACAACAAGTCTTTGTGTACTTCGTTCAAGAAATATTTGGATGACTGCTTTCATCTCAAGGATCTTGGTCTTGTGTCCTATTTTTTGGGGATCGAATGTGCTCGTTCTCACGATGGTATGGTCCTAAATCAGTGTAAATATGCCCTTGATATTATTGATGAGGCTAATCTCCTTGGGTGTAAGCCATCCGAAACACCCTTGCCCGTTAATCATAATCTAGCTCGTTCCACTAGCGCTGAGATTCGGGATCCTCTTAAGTATCGTCGTCTTGTGGGCCGTCTGCTCTATCTCACTATCACTCGTCCTGATATATGTTATGTTGTTCACACTCTGTCTTAGTTTTGCAGGCTCCTCGTCTTGATCATTGGAATGCGGCTCTTCGTGTCCTTTGGTATTTAAAAGGACACCCCGGTCAGGGAATTTTGTTGCGCAGTGATAGCAATCTCGCTCTCACCTCCTTTTCTGATTCTGATTGGGCTAGTTGTCCCCTCACACGGCGGTCTGTCACTGATTATTTTATTCTCTTGGGTGGTTCTCCTGTCTCCTGGCGCACGAAGAAGCAGAAAACAGTTTCTCGCTCTTCTGCGGAGGCTGAGTATCGTGCTATGGCAAATGCTTGTGCTGAGATTCGTTGGTTGCGTGGGATCTTGGCCGCCTTGGATGTACCGTGCGTTGCAACTCCTCGTCTATATTGTGACAACAAGTCTGCCTTGTTCATCGCGGCAAACCCAGTTTTCCATGAACGTTCGAAACACATTGATATTGATTGTCATATAGTTCGGGAGTGCATTCAGCGTAATCATATTGTCACTGCGTATGTCCCTACGCGCTTTCAGACAGCGGATATTTTCACAAAGGCTCTCTCTGGTCCTCTTTTTCACAGTTTATTGTCCAAGTTGGGCATTTATGATATTCATGCTCTAACTTGAGGGGGAGTGTTAGCTTAATATATTTGTACATATTTGTTTCTCATGTATTGGGCCGTGTATATTATGGGCCTGTAGCTACTTACTCTGTCATGTATATATATATATATCTCCTGTGAATAATGGAAAACACAAGCTTGAAGTAAATTAGTTTCTACTGATGTGATAGTTTAGTTATTAGTGAAAAAATATGATGTGATAGATAGGGTATGAAAAAGTATGGGTACAAGTGGTTTTTAATAGAAAGTGGAAGTGTTTTAGGGAATTGGAAAAAAACGAAAGAGGAAGGGTTTTATGGAACAGAGGGAGTAAGTCATTTATTTTTAAAATATTGATATTTTTTCTCCAGGTCAATTTAGATTAATAAGATTTCAATAATTTTTAGATCATAGTTTAGTGTAATGTAAATTAAGAAAAAGAATTTTTCCAATAAAATTATGCTCAGTATTCTTTATAATATAAGCGGCCAAAAAATAAATAAAAAATATCTCTGGATAGGAGTAAAAAGTATAAAAATATGAAAATACGAGTCATATGTTTTTTGAGACAAAGATAAGAGTATAATTACAATGTGATTTAGGAGTATGCATTGGTACTGTGATGGAAAGGCGTTGACAGTGTAATATGACAGGTTGATCAATCGACCGTCAGCGATCCGCGACGGCACTCTGGTGGCCGGCGGCGACGGATGGTAGTGTGGTAATGATAGTGTGACTGCTGCATTGTGATAATATGGTTAGTGTGGTAGTGTAACAATGACAGTGTGACCTCTTATTTTGGTCTTAAAAGATTTAGGACTAATACTTTAGTATTTTCATAGTTCTTATTCCTATATGGGGAGTTCTCCCAAAATGATAATGAGTGTGGATCACAAAAATAATGACATGGGAAAAATAATAGTAGCAAATTTGATATAATTTATAAACTAAAGTAATAATAATAATAATACAAGAAAAACATATAATTTTTAGATTCATTATTTCGGGAGTATAAAATGATTGAAGAAAATTAAATGAGAATAATAAGAAAAATGAAAAAAACCTAGAAAAATTTAAAATTAAGAATTTTAAACTCTAAAGAATAGACTATTTGTAACACGAGTTAAAAAAAATATAAGAAAAAAATTTCAAAATTATATTATAAGAAAAAAAAAGTTCAAAAGGGACCTGTCCGATCTAGTTTTGACCAAGCTTTGGGTCAGTCACGGTCCCAGTTTATGCACTACGGAGTATTTGTGAAGCATTACTTATATTTTACATATGTATTACTCCGTATTTATAAGTATTAAAGAGATATTACAATGTAATTTAATTATTACTCCCTCCGTCTACAAATAAACTTTACATTCACTATTCACAGGGTCAAATTTTATTCATTTTGTTGGCCTATCTTAGTTACTCATTTGATAAAATAATATTGTCATGTCACATCTAGTTTTGTAGATCTCTTGATATAGTTTTTTAATATGTGATTTTTATTTTAAAATTTTACACCATTTTTCATATAAAATGATTTAAAAATAACTTCAGTCAAACATCGTAAGGCGCAATGTAAAATTTATTTGTGAACGGAGAGAGTAGTATTCAAAGTGCAACAACAAAGACTAATATGAATATATGATGGCGGGCAGTAGTGGAGGCGACGGAAGCTTGTATAATTGGCGGTGGGTTGTGTGATGAGGCGGCCGCTGGCTCGCTGAGTGAGATAAGGTTAATAGTCAGGGTTAGGTTAAAGAATATTTTGGGTATGTGTATTAATGGTACTTAATTAATTACATAGGTAATTAATCCTATGAGCTCGGCAGTTAGATTCTCTGTAGTAGAGCAATATTTGGGGATCTGAAACCAAAACATATAGCATAATAGAGAAAAAACTAGTTACTCCATACATTTTACTATTTTAGTACTTCTCTCATGGTTCTAATTCCAAACAGGTACCCAAAATTCGGAATAGGAATATTTCAAATTACTAGGCTTAATTTATGCGAGTAATTAAATATATTGATTATTTTAAGTTTAGAAATTTATACATAAATAAACTAATCAAACCAATTTTTTATTAAACATTTTAACATGCTTTGAGACCCTCTTTTTACACAAATGCATGGAGTTTTGCAAAATTTATGGGGACATGTTATTGCCAAATATTTTTTTAGTGGGGGCATATTTGAAATTTTAAAAAAAATTAAAGTATTTATTAGAATTTTTTTTATGTCACTGGGGGGCAAGTGCCCCCCCATTAAAAGCAATGTGCATCCGCCAATGAAAATGAGTACTCCAACCGATGGTTTCAAAATTAGAACGCGAAATAGCTAGACTGATACTGGTTTTATGTTCATTCCTAGCTACCATAGATCAGATTCAACGAATCAATTACCGAGAATGTTATTCAAAATAAAAAATGGGGAGAATGTCGGCCAATTGATTTTAAGTTTCAAACAACTCGAGTGAGACAATTTTGTTTTGGGTAAGATCTCTATTGGGATGGTGCCTATACTCTAGTAGTAGATTTAGTTCTTGAATGAAAAAGGAAATTCTTTGACATGCTAAAGACATTCATATTATATACTCCCTCCGTCTCAAAAAAATTTACACCTTTTAAAAAAATTGCGTCCCACAATCTCATACCCATTTCTATTAAAAAACCACTTTTACTCCTTACTTTTTTAAACCCTACCTATCACATCATACTTTTTTCCTTATAATCTATACATCACATCCTACTTTTACACATCAAATCAAGGTTATTTTTGGAAAGTCAACACAAAATTATTCCTTCCTTAATTTCCGCTTTAGTCAAAATGTATAAAATTTTTTGGGACGGAGGAAGTATATCACATATACTTAGAATGTGTTCAATTGAAGTTTTCCTTGTGCATTGATGTGATCAAGTTTAATACAAGTGTCATAATTCTATAATTGTTATTTTTCATTAAATGACTTAGAAATTTATTTTGAAGTACCAAGTAATTTTTTTCAATGTCAACCGAACATAGGCCTACCCAGATTCGTTGATATATACTCCCTTCGTTCCATTAAACCATTCTCATTTTGACTTTGAACCAAAATAAGAAAAATGTAATTTTAATTGATTTTCCAATTTTGCCTCAGATGTGATAGATAAAAGTAAAATGTGATAGTTTGGTTATTAGTAAAAAAGATGTGAGATGTAGGGTAGGAAAATGTAGGGATAAAATTAAAGTGGTTTTTTAATTGAAATTGAAAGTGTTTTAGGGAATTGAAAAAAATGAAAGAGGAAAGGTTTAATGGGACGAAGGGAGTATTATACATAAATCTTTACGTCCTTCGATAGAAAACATTCAATTGGCTTGGTACTTTTTTTACTCGATTAAATTCAAACATAAAACATAATAATTTGAACAAAAGATTAGAATTACAACTCCAAACTGGAAAATTATAGCCAAACATAATTTGATCAAAGATCATCCCAATAACAATTAACACAAAATACACATTAACTAAACATAAACTGATAACATAATGAGTAGATACATTATTGTTACAAGTTCCCACACATAGAACTTATTTATTATTTAAACAACCAACATCCAAATGTATTGGATGGATGCACATACTCAAGCAACCAAAACAAAACACAAATAGTTACGAACACTTAATTATAAGGAAACGTGATGTATTAACAAACGTTTTCCTTGTGTTGGGTCGGAATTGTTATCCAAGACAAACCTAAAATAAAAAAAATCAAGATCCTTGAATTACTTAAAACACATAAAATTAAATCAAGAAAAGCTTGCAATAATAATTAAAAAAATCATATACTTCCTCGACCTTCGGAAGAGATATTATTTTTCTAAACAAAATTTAAGCAATGTAAAAAATGTGTTATATACATTTATGTAGATGAGATTAAAACAATACGAATAACATTTTTTTAAATTGAAGGGTTAATTTTGAAAGGCAATGGAAACCAATATGATACAAAAGAAATAATTCGTGTGTGTGTGTGTGCGTGTGTATGTATATATATATATATATATATATATATATAGACACACACTTTCTAGCAGTGTGTTATGCCAATGTTCTGCAAATGTATACTAACTTCAACATATTTTTTGGCAGTGTGGAATGATTATGCTTTGGCAGTGTGGATACATGTTATATTGTGTATGACGGCAGTGTGTTATGCTCATGCTCTAGAAGTGTATGCCAACTTAAACATATTTTTTGGTAGTGTGGAATGCAAGGATAAATTTAGAATTGCATCTACACAAATTTCAATATCCCATAGCAGTGTTATATTGAATATTTTAAGCATATATTAGTGCTATGATGGTACTTCACCCAAGCAATAAAGGATGGAACAAATTAAATTGGGATAAAGTTACCTGGGATCAGAACTTAAGGGATATCCTACATTCCTACCTCGTCGAGACAGTTGACTGACAAGTTTCTGAGACATGGAAATAAATACTAGTATATATTATTAATAGGACGCAATTAGGGTGCTTAGCTTATTGTTAAAGACAAAGATTTTTATAAATATTATGCTCTCCTCACTAAAAGAAATATTCATACATATTCAAAAATTTGTGATATATCTAAAAGGAAAAAACGTATATATTAAAAAGTATTTAAAATTCTACGAGTTTAAAACGAGAGTTTGAAAACGTCACGAAGAGTTTGAGCGGCAAGAGTGTGTAAAGAATGCATAAAACGTAACCGCTACATTCAGGGTCGGCTAGGAAATGTTTAAAAATGAGATGTGCCCTATGCCAAAATCACGTGTTGGGGCCAATTTTAATAAATTTAATAATAAAACAACCAATTTTAATAAATTTAATAATAAAACATAAGTTTATATTAAATTTAAAAAATACCATGTAATTAAAATAATAAATATCTAACAATATTGGACCCTAACAATTCAGGGCCCCTGTGCAGGTGGCCACCTCGCACACCCTTTGGGCCGCCTGTAGCTATATTCATGGAAAGAGAATAACTCAATTTCTAAAACTAAGGAAGTCAAAAAATTATTAAAAAGGTATAATTGGAATGCCTTCATGCGGGAATTCTTGTTTAAGTTAAAAAATTAAGAAAATGTTATTTACTTGGTCCGTCCCTGAGTATTTATCCACTTTTGACTTTTGGAACTGTTCATCTAAGCACTTTGACTCATAAAATTCTCTCAATGTGTAAGTCTAAAAATAGTCATATGCGATCTTGTTTGATTCGTCTTAACATATAGATTAGTAATATATAATTTTTATAATTTTTTAATATACAAATTACAAGATAAAATGAATTAAAGAAGTGCATTGGATGGTGTGCAAAAATGAAAGTGGACAAACACTCAGGGACGGATGGAGTATATAATATTGGTGGTTTTATAATACGGAGTACTACATATGGTCTCAAGGATTAGGATCACAAAAAATATGAATAAGAGACATATTAGGTATCAGATTAGAACCTCATTCCAATCTTGCATCAAAATTAGAACCCACCCGTTTTCCCATTGACACGTCCAAACCCGTGCGACCCATCAAGTCGGGTGACCCGGATTGGCCCAACCGATTCACGGGTTTGAGTTATATCCAATTTTTCAGATTTCTAAAATTTTAAAATATTGTGAAGAGATTCGAATTCCTAAGTATTTATGTAAATAAGGTAAGCAAAATGTTTAAATATGCATTTTAATACATGGGAAAAACCTAAAAAACTTAATTATGAAGTGTAGGTTTTTTCTTTGGCATGTTTGCATATGTATTTTATTTACTTTACAAAATTTTTAAAGTACTTCAAAAAAATAAAGTAACTAATATTTAATATTTATAATCTACTCCCTCCGGATCCGTGCGTTCTAAAAAAGAGTTCCTATTTTAACCAAGTGTAAAAAATAAGGAAAGTGTTAAATTATACTCCTTCCGTCCCTGAAAACCTTTCTCCTTTCTTTTTTCATCCATCCCAAAAAATACTTCTCATTTCTATTAAAAAGTTACTTTTACCCTTTACTTTTTCATATCCTACCTATCACATCATGGGCTTCGGCGCCTATTTTTCAAACCACAGGGGGGTTTAGAGCTATTAGGCCCTTTATTTATTAAACAGAGGTTTAGTTTGGAAGCGTCATAGAAATCAGGGTCGGCCCAATACAGGACATGCAGCCTGTCTGGACCGGGATTAGCTTTTTAAGGGGCCCATTTTTTTTAAAATATTATATATAGATATATAGAACAAGCCCAGCGCCACAGCCTAATAACTCAAAGGCCCAAAATCCCAATCCTTGCTTCAACTTTATTAATTACATTTTCAATGAAAATAAGACGCAACTTTAACAAAAACTAACTAACCACAATCACAAACTAATACCAACTTATAGCAAAAGATAATTGGATTAAAAGATCATTCAAGGAAATGTTTGCACGTACAATACACATAAACAAAACATAAAATGATAATACAAGCAGGTACAACACTGCTACATGTTGTCACAAAGAGAGCTTGGTAATACTCCTGTTTTTAAAAAGAATTCTTATTTTGACGTAAAATAAGAATTGTATATTTGTTGTTAAATTTTCTCTTTAATTTGATGGATAAAAATAAGATGTGATGTGTATATTATTAATGAAAATGTATTAGGAAGTAGATAGGGTACGAAAAAAGTAGGGATAAAAGTGGTTTGTGAATAGAAAATAGAAGCATTTTGAGAAAAAAGAAAAAAAATAAAAGATGGAGTATTTTAAAAACAGAGGGAGTAATATAATTTAACCGAATTCATATTGATTGGTCGGATGCACAGACTCGGGCACCAAAAATAACACACACAATTATAATTAAAGAAAAATGACTAAACAGATGATGATAGGATAGTGATAATGATGATTAATGATGATTAATTGTCCTTCACGGTCTAGGATTGAGGACACCCATTTGGGTCATTGTTTCCCAACGAGACAGTCCTAAAACGAAAAAAACAACAACAAATCACACATTATTGTGTTATACTATATACATTTATGAACATGATTGAATTGTGAAATGATACAAATAATCACACTGCACCATTTTTAAAAACAAAAAGTTAATTTTGAAATGTTTAAAAAAAAGGTTGAAACTACTAGGAGATAGAAAGTTATGAAACTAAAATTTGCAACGTTAATTAAGATCTATGCGACAAGTTTCCAAAAAATCAACTCAACCAAAAGTTTAAGTTTAGAATTGTGGATCGCAAAAAAATTTTATGCTCCCACTCTTCTAAAATGTTCTTCTCGTTTTTGTTTACGAGATTTGACCGACTTTATTTTCAATTCAATTTATTTGATTGTAGGCGTAAAATTAAAAAATAAAATTTATATAATTAAAAACTACATATCAAAAGGTCTACAAAACAAGAGGTGACAAGAGTATACTCCATCCGTTCCTCAAAACCCTTCCCCTTTCGTTTTTTTCTAATTCCCTAAAACACTTCCACTTTCTATTAAAAAACCACTTTTATCCCTACTTTTTCATACCCTACCTATCACATCATACTTTCTCACTAATAACCAAACTATCACATCTTACTTTTACCCATCACATCAGGGACAAAATTAGAAAGTCAACCAAAATTATACTTTCCTTATTTTGGCCCAAAGTCAAAATAGGAATGGTTTTAAGGAACGGAGGGAGTATTATTTTATCAAATAACTAACAAAAATATGTAAGAAAAATGATTAAAATTTGACCATGTAAATAGTACTCCGTAACTGGGAAGAATATTTTATGAAAGAGTGAGTATATAGTAAAACACCTCCTCACATTACACACTTTTGATACTAGCTAGCTTCAGGATTTGAATTATACCAATTCAAAGCCATAAGTTTATTAGACCTTTTGGATAAAATATTAACGGTGTAGATTAATTCGAAAAATGTTAACGCTAAAGGCTAACGTTAGATAGACTTTTTCAAAACGCTAACACTAATTTCTAACGTTGATGCCAAACTGAGCCTTAATCACTTTCAAAAATTTGAATTAGTACCAAACACCCACAAAGAGCGAAACGTACAAATGGAGAAATTAAAGAGAGTACCTTGTTCCCGTGCTGCCCAGTGTATTTCCCTTAAGATCTAGACAGTTGAATGATAAATCCCTGAGGCATGAAAATTACAATATACTTCGTATATTACTTCCCCCGTCCCACAAAAAAGTTCCCATTTTGACCATAAATTAAATATAATCTAAATAAAGAAATTCTAAAAAAATTTAAGATATCAAAACTAGATCCTAAGATGAATCCAATTATATTAAATTTATTTTATAATTCAATATACCTTTCTCACAATTTGTAGTCAAAGCGTGTAAATATTTGACAAAATACTATTTAAAATGAGAACTTTTTTGTGCGACGGAGGGAGCAGTAAAGTACTTGTACTAAAAAATATTCGCACCGGAGTATTTATTTAAAGAGTACTTCTTTAGTACACCATATATGCATATCAATTTTGTAAATCTTCTCGCATATTTTTTTTAAATTTAAAAAAAACAAATGCTTATTTAAGTAGTAAAAAAATTCTTATTTTGTTGATATGTAGGTCTATGGTTAATGAATATAGAAATAAAATATAACATGACTACTACTATTCCTTTGTTCCAGTATTTTTATCCAGTTTGAATTTTTCGAGTTAAACTAAACAACCTTTGACCTTCAATTACTCTCAATTTTTATTGTATATTAGTATAATGAAATAGAATTTTAAAACTTTTCAACATGATTTATCTATTAAAACCATTTTTATACTAATATACTCCCTCCGTCCCATAAAGATAGAAACATATTGACTAAAGTGGTAAAATAAGGGATGGATAATTTTGTGTTGATTTTCCAAAAATATCATTGATGTGATGGGTAAAAATAGGATGTGATGTGTAGATTATTAGGAAAAAGGTATGATGTGATAGATAGGGTATGAAAAAGTAAGGGATAAAAGTGATTTTTTAATAGAAATGAGAAGGACTTTTGGAGACATGGTTTTTTTGAAACATAAAGGACTTTTTGGGACATAGGGAGTACATTATAATTTCTGTTTAATAGAAACTCAAAGTTTATCTTGTTTGACTTGAAACAGTCAAACTAGACATATAATAGGACATAGAATGTATATAACGAGTATAGTATTAAGTGATTAATAAAAAAAATCAAAAGTAACAAAAGTTATTGTTGCCCTAGAACACTATTGATTAAAAACAAGGGTAATTTACTTAAAGAGAACTAAAATATAATGACTTTCTTAATATAGAACCATATGTTTTTTTCCAATTGAGGACCATTGGTAATTATTCATTAGTCATTATTCAAGTAAATATCCACCATAACTGGACATTATATTATTCCTCCCACTAGACATTATTAAGTACGGAAAATTACTATTTATGGAATAAAAAAATTTAAGTCCTACATTGAGAAATGACTTATATTTTAATCCTATTTAGTGCAATTTTTCTAAAAACAACTAGAGTACTCTTCATTTAACACGCATTTTGAAAGAAAGAAAGAAAATGCAACTTCTATCGTACAACTAGATGTATCTTTGCACTACACCCATGATATTTCGTTAAGGTGTGTGTTCCCGCTAAAATATTTAATCACTTCAGTATCAAAAAATAGACAAAGAAAATAATTAAATTTGACCACGTGAAAGACAACAAATGTTAATTTAACAATGCCATTTTGATCTAGTTAATTAATTAGTACTCCCTCCATTCCGAAATGGATACCACTGCCACTATTACGGTTTTTCGATAACTTTTATTTTTTTGTATATTCTCATTCATAATTTGATAAAATTAAATATTTTTGCTACCTCTTATTTTATACTTCCTCCGTTATCAAAAACATTTCTTCTTTCATTTTTTCCACTTTCAACAAAACATTTTTACCCTTAATTTTTCATAGCCTAAGTATTACATCATACTTTTTTTCTAATAATCTATCCATCAAATCTTACTTTTACCCATCACGTCAAGGGCAAAATTGGAAGTTAACTACAATTTAACACTTCCTTATTTTTATACTTGGCCAAATTAGAAACTCTTTTTGAGAACAAAGAGAGTATAATTTTTTATGTAGTTTTAAATGATGATATTTTATACGTTGTTCGAGGTGTGACATCCAATATAAGACGGGGTGATTAAAAAAACACTTGCTTACACAGTGACCAGAGATTCATTGGGATCCGAAATTGTAGGAATGAAACCGGTGAGTTTGTTATGGCTGAGATCCCTGAAAAGCATCATCCAATACGTACATTAGAAAGCTAGCTAGATAATTACTCCGTATATACTCTCTCTGTCCACATTTTTATTACTCTGTACAATTTTATTTTTCTCTCTGTTCTCGATAATTTTTTATTTATTTGTGTATTTTCATTTATTATATGATAAAATTAAATATTCATGTCACCTATTGTTTTGTAGAATTTTGGACGTAGTGTTTTAAGATGTAATTTTTATTTCTTATTGAAGAACTAGTTTTTAAATAAAATGATTTCAAAAATTATGAGATTTTACATCGTAATTCCCATTTTGTAATCAAACTAGGGACGGAGGGAGTATGTCATGTTACTTCGTATGCACTTGACAGAGTTACTTCACGCATACACTTTACAAATGAGCAATGCTAGGTTCACAAACAAAATACTCACAAACTTCACAAATTTACTATTTATGGTTTAAAATTTTATTTTAAAATCCTTTTAGACCATTTAATTTTTTCTATTAAAATTCACAAATAGTAAGTTTGTGAAGTTTGTGATCATTGTGTTTGTAAACCAAGCATTTCCCTTTACAAATACTCCCTCCGTGTATAAATTAAGTTCCTGTTGCGTGTTACGATGTTTGACTAGAGTTATTTTCAAATTATTTTATATGAAAAATGGTATGGAATTAAAAAATAACAATTACATATTTAAAAACTACACGAAAAGATCTACAAAACTAGAGGTGACATGACTATATTATTTTATCGAATAGGACACGAAAATAGGCCAACAAAGTCAATAAAATTTGACCCTGTGAATAGTGAACGAGAAATTTATCGTTGGACGGAAGGAGTAGTTTTGAATGAAAGCAAGTAATTAACTATTCTCTCCGTTTAAAAATTTGTTTCCTGGTTTGACTTGACATAGAGATTAATAAAAGTTAAAAAATATAAAGGCATTCCACGTGTTGCTCTTGATGTGATGTAATAAAGTGCATACTATAGGTAAAAAATGGAGGTATAAGACACATTCATTAAAAAAAGGACCATGCTACACTTACACCAAAAAATGTACCCCATTTGTACACCACAGTTATGCACAAACATTTTGATGGTTTACACCGACACAAGTGTTGGTGCGTTAACAAAAATTTACACAGACACAAAGTGTTGGTGCGTTAACAAAAATTAGTTTTACACCAACACAAAATGTTGGTGCAAACCTGCGGGGTACAAATGTTGGTGTACACATAACTTAATCCTTAAAAAAATTTGCCAAAATAAGAAACGGAAAAAAGTTTTTGAATAGCCCAAAAAAGAAAGTGAGAATGGACGGAGGAGGTAATTAAATTTAAACACGTAATCGATCTCATTTTACTTACAGATGTTGGAGATAATGGAGGTTGTTAAATGACTCTGGAATATTTCCATTCAACCCATTATTCTTGAGATACCTTCAAAATTCGTCCAAAATAAAAAAAAAATTAAAAAAGAGAAGGGAACGAAATTATAATAATGAAGCTCTTATGTACTGTAATAAATAAATAAAAAGCACAATATAATGTTATTGACATTTTGAAAGTTATCCGACGATAGCTTTTAGCATTCGCGTTTTCCGAATTAATCTATACCGTTAATATTTTATTCAAAACACTAACATTATTCCCAAAAAAGGCCATTACAAACTTCCTCTGTCTCACAGACTCTTTCACTTTTCTTTTTTTTTTTGTGTGTCCCACACTAGCTCCCATTCTTCTTTCTATTAAAAAATCACTTTTACGAATATTAATTCTTACTCTACAAATTAGTCATACCTATTCACTTATTATCTATCTATCACATACATCAAAGATATTTTTGGAAAGACAATACAAAAATATTTTTTCCTTAAATTTCCAAAAAATCAAAACAAGGGCTCTGAGATAGAGGAAGTATTATTTATTTGAAATATTTGCACTAAATAGCATTAAAACTTAAGTCATTTTCTTAAATAGCACTTAAATTGTTTTATTCTCTAAATAGCACTTAATAATGTCTAGAAGGAGAAATAATGACTAGTGATGACGAACATTTACTTGAATAATGACTAATGGATAATGACTAAAAATGCTACATTAGGAAAAAACACATATGGTGCTGTTTAGAGAAAGTCAATATGTTTTAATGTTATTTAGGTTAATTTCCCTATTTATTTAATTAGCTAAGTGAAAATATGAAATTAAAATAACCAGTGTTAGGTTCTTACAGATCTGTAAGTTGTATGCAATTTCCTAAAGAATCAGGAATTGAACCGTCAAGTTGGTTATCGCTGAGATCCCTGAAAAGCATCAAACGAATAATTTTGGACGAATATATAATTAATTATTTAACTAAGAGTTAAATATGTTTTTAGTCACTATAAAATAATTGAGTTTTTTGTTTGGTTCTTATAAAATATTTTTTGTTTAAGTCATCCTTACAATTTCATTATTTTGAAAATGGTCTTTATATATAATTAAGATTTTAAATTTGTTGACATAACACATTTATCTTATACTCAACAAGTTAGTCTTACATTTCTATTTACTTTAGACGCAATTCTCATGCTCTAAATTGTACTCCCTCTGTTTCTTAAAACACTTCTTCTTTCATTTTTTTTGTTTTTTTTTAAAACACTTCCTTTTTCTATTAAAAAACCACTTTTACCCCTACTTTTTCATACCCTACCTATCACATCATACTTTTTCACTAACAACTAAACTATCACATCTTACTTTTACTCATCACATCAAGGGCAAAATTGGAAAGTCAACTACAATTTAACACTTCCTTATTTTCCCCCAAAGTCAAAAGAGGAACTCTTTTGAGAAACGGAGGGAGTATTATTTATCAAATTATATCTCCAATTCCTAAATTTTTATTATACTATATTTCTAAGTAATTTGGAAATTAGAGATATAAAAAGAATAATTACACAATTTAGGATTTGGAAATTGTATCAAATGTAATTGGAATTATTGTAAAATTAAGATGTTGAACATGAAATAAATGTGTTATCTTATCTAATTAGAAGTGCTAATTATATTGATCAAAAAAAAAAGAAGTGCTAATTATGTGTGAAGACAATTTTCAAATTAAAATTTTTTGTAAGGATGACTTTAACAATTTTTTTACAAGGACTGAAAACAAAACTCGACTGATTTTACATGGATTAAAAAGATAATTAACCCTTTAATAAAATCAAAACACGGAATCCATGTCATTTTACTTACACCTCATAGAGCCGATCAAGTTGGTTTAATGAGTCGGGAATATTACCACTCAACCCGTTATTTTTGAGAGACCTTCAAAATTAAATAATTCAACCAAAATTTTAATAAACAAAAAAAAATCAAATAGAAGAAAGGAAAGATATTATAATAGTGAAGGTAGCTAGCTCATACATACCCCTATGCCCATAAAAGATGTTCATGTTTCATTTTTTGCGCATTTCATAAATACTTTTATTCCAACTAAAATGTTTAAAATATTTTTCAAAATAATTTTTATTCGCAATAAAGGATAAATTAGGTGAGTTTTAGACACTATAGACATAGACAGAATTGTTTTTTATGCACAAAAAACGAAATATGAACATTTTTTTGAATTAAGACGAAGGAATTGTATAACAATAAATACAGTATAATCTTGTTAATTGGTTTGATTAGTTAAATGAAAAATGAGATTAAAGTAATTAATGGGGGCGCTTACAGAGTTTGAAGAAATGGAGCTTGGCCTAAAGTATTAGGGATGGGACCGGTCAAGTGGTTATCGTCGAGAGACAAATGCAATAGTGATGGTAAGTTGCACACCTCCGGAGGAATTACACCACCTATGTTATTTCCTTGCAGATTTCTAGAAACCCCATGTATAAGATTATTAATTATATTGGAGGGGAAATTATAATCAAATCAAAGAGTTTTATTTAAAAAATAATATACTCTCTGTGTCTGATTACTTGTCTAATTTTAACATTTTTCAGTCAAAATGATAAATTTTGAATTTAAATTAAATAAAAAAGATATTAGATATTGATACAAAAATAATTTTTTAAGATTTACTTCATAAAATATTTTCAAAATATTATTTTATGTCATTAATAAACAATATATGTTTTGTTTAATTATAGGTCAAATATTGAAAATTGCCTACTGCGAAAAGTTTTAACTCAACAAATAGTCAAAATGGAGATAGTAATAATAAAACTTACAAATTTTCTAAATTTGGAAGCTTGAGAAGATGAGAGAGCAGTTGTGGCAGCTGACCGGATAGTTGTGCATTTGTGAGAATACTGATTGAAAAGTAAACACAGTACATAGCACATAGCATGAGTCTGATTTGATTCTTTAAAATCTATCCCTATTTTTATCACATATCACGGAAAAGGAAGAAAAATCACAAATGTTTTTAATTTACTTTAATTATTTAAAGATTGAGACATAAGTAAAAAATAAAACTTACATATTTAAAAATCACATCAAAAGTGTTATACAAAACAAGAAGTAAAAAATATATTTTATTTTATTTTATTTTATTTTGGAATAGTAAACATTATAAACAACTTACATGTCTGTAACGCTGTCATACATAGGACCGCCAATGCCGTCTTCGAAGCTGCTGCATTCAATATGGTCCCAGCGCGGGTTGGCGCAGGGATCGGGGGGAGAAGTTGCATTGTTCCAGCTTTTGAGAACATTGTTTGGATCGTTCAAAATGTTCTTCATTGCCATCAAAGCATCACCTGTACGCCCGCACGTTCAAATTAAATCATGGAAAATTTGTACTAAATATGACTAAAAACATAAGTCAATGTAGGATTTGAATTTTTTTATTTTCTAAATAAGACTTATTAATGTCTAGTGGGAGGAATAATATCCAGTGATGCTAGACATTTACTTGAATAATGACTAATGAATAATGACCAATGGTCCTACATTGGAAAATGAAAACATATGATTCTATATTGAGAAATTCATTATATTTTAGTCTTATTTAAGCAAATTTTCCTTAAATCATTCCATCCATTTCAATCATTTTGGGTATTTTTGTTATTTGTATTATTTAATGTTTCACATTAACGCTTGAAACCAATTAACCTAATATACTGAGGAGTACATGAGTGTGTGTGTGTAGACACGCGCGAAATGAACACGGAGTATATATTAACAAACCTTCATCGGTGCCGGCGGAAAGTGATGACAGCAGAAGAAGTGACGACGACAACAACAAAAACATTCGCATAACAACTGAAACCGCAGACGACATTATCGTCGGAAATATAGTGCTACTACAGTACTCAGTACAAGTTTATATTTTTTTCCCTGAAAATTACTCTTCAATTACGTCCTCGTTTTACCTTCTTCCCTTCTTTCACCGTCCATCCTCATCTTCATTATATATAGATATATAGAGGGAAACAACTGGATGGACCCCATGATGAAAGAATAGAATACTTGCAGGGTAATAAACAAAATTGACTTTGCCATGCCTTTTTTTTTTCTTCTTCTGAATCAACCTTTCTCACTATCGCCTTTCCCCCAATTTTATTCAAGTTTTGTCCCCATTTAGAGCGTTAGAGGCGGGGATCCTCATCATCTTATCCTCATTCCTTTTTTGACTTTTGTTTTGTAATACTCCCTCCGTCCTTACATATTTGTCACACTTGTATTCTTGAGGTAAAATATCAATTTTTTTCAATTCATTTTATTTACATATTGGTATAGAAATAAAACATAAAATTTACATATAAAAAAATTACATGAAAAGTATTTCGAAATAAGAGGTGTCAAGAATATTTTATTTTATCAAATAACCAATGAAAACGTAGAAATAAACAAAAGTTCACACGACTGTTTAAAAAGCAAGTGTGGCAAATATTTTGGGACGGAGGGAGCATTACTTTTAGAATTGTTTTTCGAGATCGTAATATCTACATGTGAAATATAAGTCTTTTACACGTTTGATAGATTAACATGTGAAATACTCCCTCCATCCCGCTATATTCGTCCACTTTTGACTTTTGGAACTGTTCATCTAAGTACTTTGACTCATCAAATTCTCTCAATGTGTAAGCCTAAATATAGTCATGTGTGATCTTGTTTGATTTGTCTTAACATATAGATTATTAATATATAATTTCTATAATTTTTGAATATACAAATTATAAGATAAAATGGATTAAAGAATTGTATTGGATGGTGTGCAAAAATAAAAGTGGACAAATACTCTGGGACGGAGGGAGTATAAATCTTTTACACGTTTGCTTTTATAATATTTTGTTTAATTTTTTCAAATTAAACTAATACCAAATTAGAAACTAAAAACTAAAATTAAGAAATTAAAAAAACTAAAATTAGAAACTAAAATATAAAAATTACAAACAAACTTTGTGTAATATGGATAGAGAATATATATTTTATTTAAAGTTTTTAAAATATTTAAAAACAACAATGTTTAACAATGTTTAGTGTTACAAATTAAAAATTAATTGTATTAATATTTTTATGCAATTGAATACTTTAAATTAAATAATAAAATCAAATTTAAAAAAAAATAAAAATCACATTAATCCGGTCCGGTCCTAGTTTGGTCCGGGTTTTACCGGTCCGGTCATGGTCCGATCCGGGTTTGACCTGATGAACACCCATAGGCGCAATGAGAATTGAACTCTTTATCTATTGGTCCACAAAACTCCGATATCGTATCAAAGAACCAACATCTTAATTAACTTGAGTATAGAGGGAGTACCGAAACATATCCTAGCCTATTTAAGAAATCTAACTAGATAGGAGTAAAAAAGTATTAAAATACGAAAATAGGAGTCCTAAATCATTTAGGACCAAAATATGAGTATAATGGTGGTGTAGTGTAAGAGTATGCATTGCCAGTGTGAGGAAAAGGAATAACAGTGTAATATGTGAGTGTAATCACAGCATTCGCGGCGGCACTCGAGTGGCCGGCGACGATGAATGACAGTGTGACGGTGGTAGTGTGACAGTTACAATGTGACAATAAGGTGAGTGTGGAGTGTGAACTCTTATTTTGATCTAAAAACTCATATGATTCTTATTTTGGTATTTTCTCAATTTTTACACCTATCTAGGGAGTTCTCCCATCTTATTTCTCTAAATAATACTCCCTCGTCCCTAAAACTTTTCGTTTCTCTTTTTTAATCTGTCCCAAAAAACTTTTATCATTATTATTAAAAAGTCACTTTTATCCCTATTAATTCTTTACCTACTTATCACATCACATCTATTCACTACTAATCTATCTATCAAATCAAACTTTTACTCATCACATCAAAGGACATTTTTAGAAACTTAACACCAAAATAACCTACTCTCAAATTCCTTAAAAATCACAATCTCCCATATTTTTTTTTGGGCCGAAGGGAGTAATCCACTAATATCAGATAAATGACATTTTCCTAACTAATCTGTTGGCTATGATGGCGACTAAGGATACAAATTAAACAACTGTGGTGGCTAGAACAATATTGTCGAAGATGCTGATTGGCTGCAGTATATATAAGTTTCTGTCAATTCCTATTTAGGTAGTCCTATTTCTATGAAGTGATCGCCTAGGGTTGTGCATTAATTTTCAGAGTTTCATCCCATATAAGTTTTCTACTATAACCTCTAATGGCTTTTAGTCTGTTTGAGTTTGATTAATTGTGATACGAGGCTCTTAGAATAGTGATAACCTGAGGTTCTTAACATCTTTTTGGGATTAACTTGATTAACACCCCTCATATTATGAAACTCAATCCTAAGGATTCTACTTATTTCATTGTAAGTTTATATCAAGAAAAAATGTATGTTCTCATCAATGATTGTTGTGCTGACATTTTCTTTGTGGATTCATCAAACTTTTAGCTTACTTTGCTTCCAAAGATAATATTAATTCCTTTTTACAAAAACTTAGTTCACTGACCATCAAGGTTTTTTTAATCTTGGTTTAGCTCTTCGGGATAATTTGCTACTTCTAGGTTGTTTGCATTGATGTTTCTAATGATAACAGGAACAATACAAAGAGTTGAAGTCCAAACTTTTTTTCATTAGTTGATCATGTACACTACATCTGGTCGTGTTTTGTATAACTGTATATGGTATAGATCTTCTCTTTTTGTTTGTCGTAACTCGTATTTATAAATAATCTCCTAAACTGATTCTAAAAAGTATATGAGAGTCCTTCTAATCTTTATTGAGTTGTTTAAAGAAGCATCAGACTTTCTTTTTCCTATTTTGTGTAATTAAGAGTATAAGAGCTACGAATCCCCCTTATGTTATACCTAGTAGTATCAGAGGTGACTTTTCTCTACAAATTGGAAGGTCAGCTAAGTCTTCTTACTTTTTCTAGGGCGTGGGTGGGGTTGAGAGGTTTTGGTATTGAACTCAAGATTTGCGTATACGTGCAAGAACTTTTGTCGATTTGATTTGATGTTGAGGTAGGGAGGATACTTGTGCTAATACGCCATTATAATTGATGAAAGATAAATTAAACACATGAAATAGTCATGTCAAAAGCTTAAGAGTTGCGTTGCAACACATTATGGATAAAGACTTGATAGTAATTAATAATCAATCAATACTTTAAAAGATGGCATCTGGGCAGATAAGAGACCAAAGTGTTTCTTTTTTAGGAATCCCTACCTCGAGTATTTATCACATGTAGATGGAGAGAACCAAACTAGATGAGCCGATTGTTTCGCTTGAAGATTCGTTCTTGGTTGTATCAAATTTGTTCATCTAAAGATGGTCCAATTTCCTACCTTCGTGTTTATAATTATTTATATTCTGATCCTTTTGCTTTAAAAAATGCTCATTTGAGTCATTATACATTAAAAGAATGTTCATTTCTAAACATCTATTAAGTGCACTACAAAAAAATTATTGTATTTCTAAACATCTATTAAGTGCACTACTAAAAAATTATTCTGTTTTGTATTTCACTTTTTTTCTTTTCATGCATGACATGGAATAAACATACTCCGTATATATTAGCTTCCATTGTATAATGAATTGTTATTCATGCAATATTAATATCTCTATCTTTCAAAATATGTTTTCTTTCCGGGGACAACACACGATTGAAAAATTTAATTTGTCTAATGTCAATGAGGAATGGGCCCACCAAAAACTAGTTGGTACATAGAAATATAGAATCTTCTTTCGGTAGAAATTTTTTAATACAATTTTCAATTTTATTAATTACATTTTCAATGAATATAAAATGCAACTTTAACAAAAACTAAGTAACCACAATCACAGATCGACTAATACCAACTTATAGCCAAAAGATAATTGGATTAAAAGATCACTCAAGGAAATGTTTGCACGTACAATACACATCATAAACAAAACATAAAATGATAATACAAGCAGGTACAACACTGCTACATGTTGTCACAAAGAGAGCTTAGAAATACACCTACCTTCCGTTTCTAAAAAGAATTCTTATTTTAACTAAGGATTAAAATAAGAATTGTATATTTGTAGTTGAATTTTCTCTTTGATCTGATGGATAAAAATAAGATGTGATGAGTATATTATTAGTAAACATGTACGTATTATGTAGTAGATAGATTACGAAAAAAGTAGGGATAAAAGTAGTTTGTTAATAGAAAATGGAAGTATTTTGAGGGAAAAAAAAGATGAAGTATTTTAACCAAATCCATATTGTTTGGTCGGGTGCACGGACTCGGGCATCCAAAATAACACAAAATTATACTCCGTAATTAAAGAAAAATGACTAAACACATTATGATAGGATAGTGATAATGATGATAATGATGATTAACTAGTCCTGGCCTTCACGGTCTAGGATTGAGGACACCCATTTGGGTCATTGTTTCCCAACGAGACAGTCCTAAAACGAAAAAAACAACAGCAACAACAAATCACGCATTATTGTGGATCGCAAAAGTTTAAGTTTAGAATTGTGGATCGCAGAAAATTTAATACTCCCTTCATTCTAAAACATTCTTTCCGTTTCTGTTTTTGATCGATTTTATTTTCAATTCAATATATTTGATTGTATGCGTAAAATTAAAAAATAAATTTTTTATATTTAAAAACTACATATCAAAAGTTCTACAAAACAAGAGTTGATAAAAGTATATTATTTGATCAAATAACTAGCAAAAGAATATTTTAGGACAAAGGGAGAATATTCTAATGCACCCCCTTACATTACACGCTTTTGATACTAACTAGCTTCAGGATTTAAATCATACCAATTCAAAGCCATAATAAGTTTAGGCCTTGTTTGGGAAAGCTCTATTTCCAATTAATTAGCTTTAGTATTTTGGATAAAACGTTAATGCTAAAGGCTACTGTTAGATAGCCTTTTCAAAACGCTAACGCTAATCTCTAACGCTAATGCTAAACAGGCCTTACTGTTAGAATATAAATAGCTCTTCTTGGGTCACAACTACAAGCTTGAACTTTTGGTTGAGTTGGTTTCTTGACATGGTATCAAAGTCTCGTTGACTAAGAGGTCATGGGTTCGAAACTCAGCGCCACCCAGTTTAAAAAAAATTAAGGTTTCACGTGCAAGGCTCGAAAAAGACTACGCCTAACACGTGAGGGGACGTGTTAGAATATAAATAGATACTCCTGGGCCACAACCACAAGCTTGAGCTTTTGGTTGAGTTGATTCCTTGACACTTACTTTCAAAGATTTGGATTGATACCAAACACCCTCAAAGGGCGAAACGTACAAATGGGGAAAGAGATCGAGTACCTCCTTATCGTGTTCTTGAGTGTATTCCCTTTAAGATCTAGGCAGTTGAATGACAAATCTCTGAGGCATGAAAATGAGAGTGTATATATTAGTAAAGTATTTGTACTAAATTAGTGTGCTTAATTAGCTTGTTGTCCAAGACGAAGAATACTTTAAATAATAATACTCCGTAATGTCTTGTCCCTAAAAAAAATATTGGTAACGAAGTATTTATTTAAAGAGTGTTTCTTTGGTAAAGAACCTTGGCTGCATATCAATTTTGTAGATTTTCTCATATAAAAAATATATTTTTTATTTTTTATTTAAAAAACAAATGTTTGTTTAAGTAGTAAAAAATGCTTATTTTACTCATATGTAGGTCCACCATAGAATTTGTCTTATTTAAAAATTAGAATAGAAATGAAACAAAAATATATCTACTTAAAAGCTGCATAAAGAATATAGAAGTAAAATATAACATGACCACTACTATACCTCAGTCTCAGTATTATTGTCCAGTTTAAATTTTTCGAGTCAAACTAGATAACCTTTTAGCGTCAATTACTCTCAATTTTTATTGTATATTAGTACAATAAATAGAATTTTAAAACTTTTCAAAAGTTTTTTATACTAATATACATTATGATTTTTGTTCAACTGAAACTCAAAGTTCATATTCTATGACTTGAAAAAGTGAAACTAGACAAATATATTAGGACACAGACAGAGGCAGACCTATGCCTTAGTGTTGGGCTTTGTGGAGGCTTGTTTGTCGGCCCGACCCAGTTGTGCGTAGCCCTAGCTATTTCCCTATATATAGAGGGCTTGTATTTGTAATCTTTGCACCACTAGTGAAATAAGAAAATCCTCCTGTTGTAGCCGTGGATTAGGGAAACCGAACCACGTTAAATTCTTGTGTATCGTTTGTGTTTCGTTTCTCTAGTTTATCATAGATTATTTGTGTGTGTTGTGTTCTTAATTCCTAACACTTAAGAGTAGGGGGCAATGGCCCCCAACTAATTTTTAGATATCAAGGTTAATTTTTTAAATTTTTTACACTTATGTATTGTTTGACCCCAATTAAAATTGAAGGGACTCCCACTAAAGTGTGTTTCAATGTATATAATTACAGAGTAATATTTTATAAAATAAAATTTAAATTATCTTTTCAAAAATTCACATTCAAAAAATATTTGAAATTTTTTAAACTTCTTTTATTATTTTATTGTCTATTAAAAAAAATTAGGCACTTCCCCTAAATCCCGACCTTTTGTGCCCCTAACTATTTAAAATTCTGGATCCGCCACTGGACACAGAAAGTATATAACGAGTACTACATCCGTCCAGGGCCGTCTCCGAGAAATTATGGCCCTGGACAACATCGAGAAAATCGGTCATCGTGTCACAATGAAGCAAAATCTATAAATTATATTTTTTTATAATTAAAAAGTTACTCTGTACAATAGTAATAAAAATAATAAAAAGTCAGATGTGTAGTCTTAAATTATAAATCTTTAATTACATACCTTAATAACTAGCCAAAGATCCCTAAAGTTTTTCTAGCATTTTTGAGATCAAATTGGTTGATATATGACTTTTGATATACTTTTTAAATATTTAAATACAGTATTATTTTTTAAAGTAAAATGAATTGAGACGAAAAGTATAATATGAATAATTAAATACCGAATAATAAATAAATATATATAATGCAACTACAAAAAAATGGGGCCCATCTTCTATTGGGCCCTGTCCAAGAGGCCATTTTGCCCTTGGCTTGAGCCGGCCATGCAACCGTCTCCATTTTGATTACAATTTTATTTTGTCTCTCTTCTTGAGTATTTTTATTGTGTGTGTGTTTTCATTGATTATATGATAGAATAAAATAGTTACCTTTAGTTTTATAGAATTTCAGATGTAGTCTTTTAACATGTACTCCGTAATTTTTATTTCTTATTGATGTACCAATTTGTAAATAAAATAATTTTAATAATCGTGAAAATAATTCTCATTTTGTAATCAAAATAGAGACAGAAGAAGTACAATATTAAAAGATTAATAAAAAAAATCAAAAGTAACAAAAGGTATTGTCGCCTTGGAACATTAATGATTAAAAACAAATGAATTGAAGTACTCTTCATTTAATAGAAATCGTCCTATGTAGCACTCTAAAACACTCAATATCACACATATATTATTCGTTATTGTTTTTCACACATTTAGTTATTTATAGCGTGGATCTCATCCAATCATACCATTTTATTATAATGCAGTATTTTAATTATTTCATTTACCATGTTTATTGAAATTCATAATTTTAGGAGATTATTCTCGTCCCATGTATGTAGTATTTAGAACTGCCGTGCCAATCCTCATTGCTTAAACACATTTAATAAACAAAATTGGAAGTGTATACTAACTTTTTTGGCAGTATGGAATGGCCATATTATTCTTACATTTTCTGGCAGTGTGTTATATATGTCCATGTTTTGGGCACTGTGTTATGGTTCACAATACTTATTTACACTTTTTTCGCAGTGTGTTATGTCCATGTTTCAAAAGTGTATACCAAGTTAAACATATTTTTTGACAGCGTGGAATGATCAAGCTGTGGCAGTGTGAATACATGTTATATATTGGGTATGACGGCAATGTGCTATGCTCATGTTCTAAAATTGTATACCAAGTTAAACATATTTTTTGGCAATGTGAAATGCAAGGACAAATTTGGAATTGCATCCACATGAGTTTCAATATCTCATAGGCCATATATAGCAATGCTATACTGGATATTTTAAGCATTTGTTAGTGCTATGATTCTATGACAATACTTCTCCCTTCATTTAACATGCATTTCGAAAGAAAGAAAATGAACCTTCTATCGTACAACTAGATGTATCTTTACACTACACCCCGGCTATTTCGTTAAGGTGAGTGTTCCCACTAAAATATTTAATCACCTTAGTATCAAAAAATAGACATAGAAAATAATAAAATTTGACCACGTGAAAGACAACAAATGTTAATTTAACAATAGCATTTTGATATAACTAATTAGTTAGTACTCCATTCTAAAATGGATGATATTGTCACTATTGCGGTTTTTCAATAACTTTTATTTTTTTGTAAGTTTTCATTGATAAAATAAAATATTCTGCTCTTGTTTTATATAAATTTTTATGTAATTTTAAACGATATAATTTATACCTTTCATTTCTATATTAATTTATAGTTAAAATGATTTTAAAAATAATACTCCCTCCATCCCTAAATAGATTACAATTTTTTTCTCTCTCCTCTCGATAACTTTTGTTTGTTTACGTGATTTAATTAAGTATTTGATAAAATAAAATATTCTTGTCACCTCTTGTTTAATAAAACTTTTGACGTAGTTTTTTAATATGTAATTTTTATATCTTATTGATATACTAATTTTTAAATAAAATGATTTGAAAAAGTAGGAAATTTTACTCCGTAACTCGTAATTTGTAATCAAATTGAGGACAGAGGGAGTAAAATTTTACTCATTATTCGGGATGTGATATCCAATATATGACGGAGGAGTAAAAAAGCACGTGCTTACACAGTGAACAGAGAATCATTGGGATCGGAAATTGTAGGAATGGAACCGGTGAGTTTGTTATGGCTGAGATCCCTGAAAAGCATCATCCGCCCAATACGTACATTAGAAAGCTAGCTAGATAATTATATGTATGTCATGTTGGGTAAATTTCACAAATGATACCTGAACTTTAGCTGGAATTTCGAAGTGGTATCTGAACTTCAAATCTTTTCACAAAAATCCCTGAACTTACACAATCCTTTCACTAATGAGCCATTAGCCCGTTTCTAGGTTAACTTCCGGTCATTAGGGCCAAATTCGAATTTTATATATTTTAAAATTTTCAATTTGATCCCATTTCTTCTTTTCTTTTCTTCCACGCCCCGCCGCCGCCGCCTGCCGGTCAAAGTCGCCGGAAAATGAACTTTTTCCGATTCCGGCGGGACCAATGTCATTCTCTTCGTCTTGAGACGAAGATCAATAATATCCAAACCATTTTGTCTAATTTGGCCTGTAACTTCTCGAATCTGAATTTTTCTACTCGAAAAAACCCTAAAATTCGAAATTGGATCCAAAATTGGGGGTTTTGCAAATCTTCATCAAATCTTGCAATTAAGGGTTCCTTGGAGGTCGCCCGGATGCCACGACCGCATTGGAGTTGGTGCCCGCCGGCTTGATAACTCGGGTTTGGTTTAGTACTTTTTATTCAATTTTAGGCATTTTTAATATTTTTAGTGTTTAATTCTTAGTTATTTAGCTTAGGTTTATTCTAACTTTCATTTTTTACAATCTTTTAATTTTCTCTCATAAATAGCATGTTTTTAATCATTTTTTTTACATTATTTTATTTTTATTTTATTTTTCCTAACCCAAGTTATCAGATATCTTATTTGTGGAGGAAAGTATAGCAAAAGACCAAATCGGAGTTCAAGTTTGAAAGGAAGCACTTGAATTTGGGCCAGAGCCCAAACCCATCAACAACAAAACCCGANCCCGGATGCCACGACCGCATTGGAGTTGGTGCCCGCCGGCTTGATAACTCGGGTTTGGTTTAGTACTTTTTATTCAATTTTAGGCATTTTTAATATTTTTAGTGTTTAATTCTTAGTTATTTAGCTTAGGTTTATTCTAACTTTCATTTTTTACAATCTTTTAATTTTCTCTCATAAATAGCATGTTTTTAATCATTTTTTTTACATTATTTTATTTTTATTTTATTTTTCCTAACCCAAGTTATCAGATATCTTATTTGTGGAGGAAAGTATAGCAAAAGACCAAATCGGAGTTCAAGTTTGAAAGGAAGCACTTGAATTTGGGCCAGAGCCCAAACCCATCAACAACAAAACCCGACCCAGCATCACTCCACTCCCTCAAATTGATTTACCGTCCAGGAAAGGAAAAGAAAAAACGCAGCTTTCTCCTTCTTCATTAACGCAAGAAGCGAAGGACCAATTCCTTCAACGCTCCAACGTTCCTCCGTAAGATTCGCTCGCCAACGGGAAGAAATTCAACCGCAAGTGGTTCTCCTTGGACTATAAATTGGGCGAATTGCAACGAAGCAACGGGGGGAAACACACGAGGAAAGACGACAAAACTAGAGAGCCGCGGCTCAGGCCGCGGCAGTGGCGGTGGTGGCGGCCGGCAGACGTGAACCGGCGGCGGAAAAAGCTCCGGCGAGCGGTGGGTAGTCTCCTCCAGCTCCAATTTCTTCAAGCCCCAATTCTACAAGTGTTCATCATCTTCTTCCTCTAATGGTAACCCTAGCTTGTTTCTCCAACTTTGTTCTCCAATTCTTTGTAAAGTGTTGTTTTTAGTTTAATTTTTACATTCTTGTTTATTTGTTTGTGTTAATTTCGAAAATTCCAAAAATGGTTGGTGTTCTTCTTTTTGGGTTTTTTTTAATATTTATATAATCCCTTATGAATAAGAATTGATTCTTTCTTATTTACTTCAATTATTGCACAAGTTGTTGTTAAATTGATTGAATTGTTTCAAATTCATAAGTAGGTTGTTATGTAGAATTCGGTTTTTGTTGAAGCTATTTTAGCTCCATAAGATAGTTAAATAAACTCCGAATTCATACGTGTTTCTTTGTTGTGCTTGTGTTCGTTGATTTTGAGGATTTTGGACTTCTTAGCCCCATAAGTTGATTCATTTTCCTTAGAATTCGTTATAAAGTGATTTTGTTAGGTTATATGTTTGTTTTCCATTTTCTTTAAATTGAGATTGTTTAAGTGCAATAAACAATTCTTGATCTATTGAAAATACGTTGTGTTTTTCTATGTGAATAGAAAAAACGTCATTGGTTTGAGAAGTTCAT
>OOIL02003702.1:252293-356802 GCA_900332095.2 Cuscuta campestris
TGGACGGTGGTGGTGGTGGCAGTGGATGGTGGCGGTGGTCGTGGACGACGATGGTGATGGACGGTACGGTGACGGTGATGGTGGACGGTGGTAGTGGTGGACGGTGGCGGTGGACGGTTGTGGTGGTGAAGAGAAGTAGAAAAAAAAGGAGAAGATGTTAGAAAATGTTAGAAGACATTGGTTAATGTCTTCTCCAAGAAGATGCCAGGAAGACCTTTTTGAGTGAAATGTCTTCCAAAAAACAAACAATCTGCAGAGCCCATCATCTGCGCGCGTCTGCGCGGCGCAGACAAAAGACGCCAGAAGGTCTTCTAGCAGAAAAACAAACACCCCCTAAGTAATTTGGAAATTAGAGATATAAAAAGAATAAATATACAGTTTAGGGTTTGGAAATTTTATCGAATGTAATTGGAATTGTAAAACTAAGATGTTGACCATGAAATAAATGTGTTATCTCATTTAATTAGAATTACTAATTATTTTTTAAGACTATTTTAATTTCAAATTAAATTTTTTTGTAAGAATGACTCTAACAAAAAAATTACAAGGCCTAAAAACAAACTCCGACTATTTTACAGGGATTAAGAGGATATTTAACCCTTTAATTAAATCATAACATGCACGGAATCCATTTCATTTTACTTACAACGTATAGAGCGTGGCAAGTTTGTCTAATGAGTCAGGAATCTTACCACTCAACCCGTTATTTTTGAGAGACCTTCAAAATTAATTCATTCAACCAAAATTTTAATAAATAAAAAAATCAAAAAGAAAGAAAGGAAAGATATTATAACAGTGAAGGTAGATAAAATACTAACTCATATGTGTTCATGTTTCATTTTTATGCATTAGATAAAATACTTTTATCTCAGCTAAAATGTCTAAAATACTTTCCAAAATAATTTCTATCTGCAATAAAGGAGAAATTGGGTGAGTTCTAGACACTATAAACATAGACAAAATTGTTTTTTTATGCACCAAAAATGGAATATGAATATCTTTTTTGAATTTGAACGGAATAGTTATATAACAATAAATACAGTATAACTAGTATCAACCATGTGCTTCGCACGGGCTCACATATATTCTAAATTTTGACATCTAAAAAATAAAATATTATTTATTTTAAATTCTTTAATAATGATACTGGTATATGATGTGTTTGATAAATAATTTCTAACTATAAAATATCTCCTTTGATAAAAAAGTATAAGTTTTAATATTGATGTGTATATATATTAAAATTTATATAAATCTTTATTTTGGGATGTAATAAAATGGAAAATAATGAATAATTAATTAAAAGCCACATCAAGCTTGCTTTTTTAAAAGAATAATAAAGTTTATAAAATCTTTTTTAGATTTATAACTAATTATGTATAGTGGCGGGACTTTTTTATTCCGTAAATAGTACTTGAATAATGTATAGTAGCAAGAATAATGTCCAGTAATGGTGAACATTTAGTTTGAATAATGTCCAGTGATGGTGGACATTTACTTGAACAATGATCAGTAGGCAATGATCAGTAGTACTACATTGAAAAATAGAAATATACGGTAGTACATTGGAAAGTCATTATATTTTAATACTATTTAGATAAATTCTCCTAAAATAAATAATATAATAAGACAAAAATTTGAAATATGTTATGAAGTTAACAAAGATGTATGTGTGATTTAATACAAATTGTTGGAAAGTTAAAGATTTATAAAATCTTATAAATATAATGATTTAATACAAATTGAATATGCATATGTGGAGTGACATGTGTCTTGTTATTCACACGTGACATGACACATATCAGTAATATGCATGTGTGGAATGACACGTGTCATCACCCCAACTAAATAACTCTATTATATATATATATATATATATATATATATATATATATAGGATATTATTAATTTGTTTGATTAGTTAAATGAAAAATGAGATTAAAGTAATTATTGGGGGCGCTTACAGAGCTTGAAGACGTGGAGCTTGGTCTAAAATACTATTAGGGATGGGACCGGTCAATTGATTATAGTCGAGAGACAAACGCAAAAGTGATGTAAAGTTGCCCACCTCCGGAGGAATTACACCACCTATGTTATTTCTTCGTAGATTTCTAGAAACCCATAAATGAGATTATTAATTATATTGGACTGGTAATTATAATCATTTCAGAGAATTTTATATATAAAAAAGTAATACTATTACTTCCTCTGTTCCATAAAACCCTTTCTCTTTCATTTTTTTCCAATTCCTTAAAACAGTGTTACTTTCTATTAAAAAAAATCACTTTTACAATACTTTTTCATACCCTACCTATCACATCATACTTTTTCACTAATGACCAAATTATCACATCTTACATTTTAACCATCACATCAGAGGCAAAATTGAAAAGTCAACCAAAATTACACTTTCTTTATTTTGGCCCAAAGTAAAAATAGGAATGATTTTAAGGAACAAAGGGAATATTTGTTTACATTTGACTTTTTCCGATCAAAGATAAACTTTGAGGATAAATTAAACAAAAAAGGATAAAACATATTGATACAGAAATGATTTTATAAGATTTAATTTATAAAATATTTTCAAAATATTATTTTATTTAATTAATACTCCCTCCGTTTCTCAAAACGGTTCCTGTTTTGACTTTGGGTCAAATTAAGGAAAGTGTAATTTTAGTTGACTTTCCAATTTTGCCCCTGATGTGATGGGTAAAAGTAAGATGTGATAGTTTAGTTATTAGTGAAAAAGTATGATGTGATAGGTAGGGTATGAAAAAATAGGGCTAAAAGTGGTTTTTTAATAGAAAAGGCAAATGTTTTAAGAAAAACAAAAAAAATGAAAGAGGAAGGGTTTTAAGAAACGGAGGGAGTATATAATTATATATATTTTGATTATAAGTCAAATGCTAAAAATTATTGAGAGCAAAAAAATCAAATCTGGACAAAGGAGGGAGATAGTAATAATAAAACTTACAAAGTTTTTAAATTTGGGAGCTTGGCAAGATGATGGAGGAGTTGAGGCAGTTGACCGGATAGGTTTGCATTTGTGATAATACTAGTAAATACATACATGTATGAGTCTAATGTGATCTGATGTGCCTCTAAAAAAATGTCACAGTTTGATTTTTTTGTCAAATTATGATTTTTTTGACCACGAATTAAATATAGCTTAAAATAATTAAATGTTATAAAAATATGATATCTTAAAACTATATTTTAAAATAAACCCAATTTTATTAAATTTATATTATTACTAAATACGTTTTTTTATAATTTGTGGTCAAAGAGTGTCACAAACTCATAATTTGACAAACAATCAAACTGTGACAATATTTTAGGGACGGATGAAGTACGTACTAAATACATCCATGGTTTTCAATATTAATCTAGACCAGCCGGGTTTACCATTAGTTAACAACTTACATATCGGTAACGCTGTCATACATAGGACCGCCAATGCCGTCTTTGAAGCTGCCGCATTGAATATAGTCCCAGGGCTGGTTGGCGCAGGGACTGGAGGGAGAAGTTGCATTGTTCCAGCTTTCGAGAACATTGTTTGGATCGTTCAAAATGTTTTTCACTGCCATCAAAGCATCACCTGTACGGAGGAGTACATGAACTTTTAAGACCAATAGCCCTAATTTGGTTTGGTAAGCGTGCGCCGTTATCCTATATGGTTTCAAGAGTTACGTCGTTGCCCCCTGGTTCTGATATTCCTACGCCATTCTTTTTTAGGCTAAAAGACCCTTTTAATCCTAACTGGTAATTAAAAAGCCACGCTTCTCACTATAGTTTTGGAAATGGACATTGATGACCCTTCTCTTTTTTTTCTTTTTTGTTTTTCATTTTTCTTCTCTTTTTTTGTAAATATTTTTTAAGTTCTTTTTTAAAACTATTATTTCATATGTCTCAAATCAAACATTTTCATTTTTTGTCCAAAAACTTCTTATTGGTCCATTTTCATTAGACAAAAATCTACGAAACATTTTTGTTTTTTGCACTGAAGCTCATTTCCCATTTTAATTTTGCCCATTTTCTTATTTCTTTCTTTTTTATTATTTGTTTCTCTTTTTTGAACTAATTTTATAGAAAATGCAATATTAAGTCATTAAAGAAATTTGTCAGGCACCGATCTAAAAAAAATATTATGAATATATAATTTACTAAATATTAAAGAGACTTTACTCTGAAGTCTTTTGGTCCCAAAAAATTTAAAAAGAAGAATTTTTTTGAAAAAAAATAACAATATTCAATTTGAGATAAATGAAGTACTCCCTCCGTTCCACAAAACCATTTCCATTTTGACTTTTAGCAAAAATAAGGAAAGTATAATTTTGATTGACTTTCCAATTTTGACCCTGATGTGATGGGAAAAAGTAAGATGTGATAGTTTGGTTATTAGTGAAAAAGTATGATGTGATAGGTAGGGTATGAAAATGTAGGGGTAAAAGTGGTTTTTTAATAGAAAATGGAAGTGTTTTATTTGAGAAAAGCAAAAAAAAGTTTTTTTTGTGGAACGGTGAGAGTATATGTTAATTTTCTTATTTCATTTTTTATCTTAACAAAAAAAGCTTTTATTTTTAAACATTTAAAAAAATCACTTTGGAGAAATAACTTACCCATATATATTCATTAAAAAGAGAATAAAAAAGAACAACAGCAAAAAAAAGAGAGGGCGTTCATGCCCATTTCACAAACCATATAGTGGGCACTGAAGCTATTCGCCCAATATTTGACTAGTATTTTAGTCTAGAAAGAGAAATAGCGTAAGCTTTAAAACTATGGAGAGTAATAGTATACATTTATTAAACTACAAGGGTATTGATGAAAAAACTCAAATTCTTAAACTAATGCAAATTAGAGCTTGTTAACTTATTCTTATTACTAACTAGAATCAGACCTGATCCAATCAAATACAACTAACTTTAAATACAACTATAATTAGATCAGGCCAGACCAGATTAGAAATTAGAGCTTGTTCTCTTCAATTTTTTCTTATTAATTACGGAGTACTTATTAATTATTCGTATTGGAATCAGATCAGGCAAGATCATAAATGATTTTAAATAATACTACAATCAATGAAATTATAACTTAATCCAATCCCTTGATATAGATACGGAGTATATTTATATTAACAAACCTTCATCGTTGCCGACGGAAAGTGATGACAGCAGAAGAAGTGACGATGACAACAGCAAAAACATTCGCATAACGACCGAAACTGCAGCAGACGACATTATCGTCGGAAATATACTGCTACTACAGTACTCAGTACAAGTTTATATTTTTTTCCCTGAAGATTACTCTTCAATAATTACCCCGGCCCCTCGTTTTACCTTCTTCCCTTCGTCCATCCTCATCTTCACTATAGATATATACAGGGAAACAACTAGATGGGCCCCATGATGAAAGAATATATAGAATACTTGCAGGGTAATAATAAACAAAATTGACTTTGCCATGCCTTTTTTTTCTTCTTCTTCTTAATCAACCTTTCTCACTACCGCCTTTCCCCCATTTTATTCAAGTTTTGTCCCAATTTACAGCGTTAGAGGTGGGGATCCTCATCATCCCATCCTCATTCCTTTTCTGACTTTTGTTTTGAAATATTACTTTTAAAGTTTTATTCGAGATCGTAATATTTACCTGTGAAATGTATATAAGTCTTTTACACATTTGATAGATTAACAAGTGGCTCTTTCCCTTTTTTTTACAAAAGGCATAATCATTTTATGATATCAATGTATTCAAATTGTCTCAGAGTTTAAATATCTAAATTGTGTTTTTCAACCAACGAAGATTGAAGTTATTCCTCACATTCGTATACCATCCTCAATAATGTTGCTTCGTAGCGTTACCATTTCTACGACTAAAACTCCAATTTTTATATGGAGTATCAATTAGTAAATAAACAAATTTTAAAAATATGATACGGTATTTTATTCGGAGTACGTAATTCCAAATATAATGTGTAATTTTTTTAAGGACGAAGCAGTATATTAGTGACGGTATTTTTAATCATAAAAAATATGATTTTTCATCATAAAAAGAGCATTTTGATGAAAGTAAAAATACTCTCATTAAATAATATTAATGAGACGACTTGTAATTTGTCATTATATGTAATTAACTACACAGTCTATGGTGACGTTTGATGAAAGTAAATTTCTTCTCATTAAACCCATCCATAGTACTTCTTTCGTCTTAATTTTCAATAAAGTAAAATACACCCTGAACAAAATATTACTCCCTCCGTCCTATAATGATCTTCCCAGAGCACTATTCCAACTTCACGGGAATTTATATTTATTTGTGTTTTTTCATGGCCTATATGATAAAATAAAATATTCTTGTCACCACTTGTTTTGTTGAACTTTTGATGTAGTTTTTAAATATGTATGTTTTATTTTTTATTTCTATACCAATATTTAAATAAAATAGATTGAAAAAACTTGGGATTTTTCTTCGTTTTGCGAACCGGGAAGATCATTATAGGACGGAGGGAGTAACTCCGAAGTCCGAACGACAAATTTGGACACCCACATAATGTGGTCAAAGACATACAAAGAAATGTTCATAGAATAATACACACTGTGGAAACGAAAAAGAGTGAAAATACAAGCAAGTACTCCCTATATATATTGGCAACAATTTCTCACACATGACACTTATTAATTATAGTTTTGTCGACACACGTACTGAAGTCCCCAAAACAAAACACACTTAATTAAAAGGAAGCTAAGCTTGCATGACAAAACAGACGACGATGATGATCGAAGACGAACACACGATCACATGCATACGTTCTCACGTATAAATGTCGTTGTTCACCATCGAGAACTAACCACAACGTGCTGGGTTGTTGTTATCCGCGACAACTCTGAAAAAAGAGAAAAAAACAACAGAGTAAGAAATCGAAAGAAGATCTTTATAGAAAATACAATAGATTCAATTCAATTTAATTGATTAATTTGTTATTTTTTGTAATTGTTGTGTCATTTAGGACTTTGGAGTAACAGATTGTAGGGCTAGCATATATACTTTAAAAGGTACATACATCAATAAAATGAATAAGCAAAGATTGAAAAATAACAACACAAATTGGAGAGAGCATACCTTGGATCGGAGAATGGATTGTCTGTCAGATCTAAACAGTTGCTTGACAAATCTCTGAGACATAAGAATAAATATGGAGTATATATTACTAGAGTAATAGTTATAGAATATAATGTACTCGTTTATCTCTGAGACATAAGAATAAATATGGAGTATATATTACTAGAGTAATAGTTATAGAATTTATATAATCATTAGTTATTTGCTAAGATAATTTTAAAGATTGCCAAAATTTTCCTTTAAAAGATTGGTTGTCAAAATTTACTCTTTTAACTTTCTTGACAATGCGGAATGAATTCAATCAAACTCCAACCATTTTTAAAAGTCGTCGTTCAATTAATGATTTAACCAAACGAAAAAAAAGGATGAAGCCCATCGGCCCTCAGATCTGATCGAACGGTCACTGAGACGAAGTAAATTAGACATTGATCGCAAATAAGTGGAAAGAGTGAAGCTCTGCATCTGGTACTTACAGAGGCCCTATGTTTAACATAGTTACTTTCCAGCGTACTTGTCAAGAATCGAACTCATGTCTTACCTCTTTAGCAGTTCTTATTTTTGCTAACAATGCAAGGTCGACCCCACATTTAACCAGGCCCGCCCATATGCAAGTTCATGAGGTTCTTTTGCACAGGGCCTCAAAATTTGGAGGGCCCATTTTTATACTTACCCATTAATTACAGTCCAATCCGGCCCTTATTCATTTACTCCATATTGTCCTCGACCGTCCATATTCTATCCAAGAAGCCATGAACAGTAATTTACTTACTACGTACGGAGTATTTGATTTAATTTTTTTCATTCCCAGCTCAGCTCTTCAGTTGGACTCTTGGACTATTATTCTTTCTTTAATTCTTGCCTTCTCCCATTCTTCCTCTTTTATTATACTTCCTCCCTACTTCATTACTTTGTTCCTTTGCCTTTAATCTATCAATTCATAGATAACTTTTTTTTATAAGTTTATGATCATTAATTCTATTTTGGATTTCTCTTTCAAAACTTTTCAATTTCATATTTTAATGCCCAAAAGAGAATTCAAATAGTGTGTGGGAAGAAAGTTTTAGAATTAAGGATATGGTTTTAATTTAAAAATTTTTGGACCAAAATTATTTAATTGCACAGGGTCTTCCAATATGATTGGGCGGGCCTGCATTTAACCAAATAAAAAAATTTTGAAAAGCTCGTGCGTACACATAAGAAATGCTGGCCAAAGCCCTAGGGATGCGACCCGTGAGGTAGTTGCGGCTCAGATCCCTGAAAAGCATTATACCATTGTATCAATTGAAGTAATTATGATGTACGTCCCAATTTATTTGCAACACTTCGAACGATGTGCAAAATATCATCTCTTTTAAAATTACTTTAATTTTAAATTGGTAGAGTAATAAAAAGTAAAAATTACACCATTCAAAAGTATATGAAAAGTTCTACAAAACAAGATGCGACAAGAATATTTTATTTTATCAAATGGTCAACCAAAACGAGTAAACAAACAAAAGTTATCGAGAAGCCAGAATAGTAACTGTGGCATTCTTTCTGGGACGGAGGGAGTAATAGAAAATTCAATGTCATTAAATAATTAAATAATGAGGGGAGATAATGAATGTTTGTGAACTATGAAATTCTTTCTTTGAAATAAGAAGATTAGTTAGTGACATCCAAAAAATTAAAGAAAGTGAAAAGATAAAAAAAGAGATAGAATACGATATTAATAGAGTAATATTAAATTTAATAAATAAATTATATAAAGTAGGTAACACATGTTGTTTTGATCTTGTTTGAGAAGAGCATTTTCTGTAAGCATTGTATCAATTGATGTGGTGTAAGCATTTTCTGTAAGCATTGTATCATTGTATCAATTTATGAACGGAAAACAGTAGGTATCCCAGGCCAATTGGTACGATGTCCTCCATTTTTTTTTAAATCTATCTATTTCAACTAACTTAACGAATTGAAAAAAAAGCACTGCGTATATCAGAAAGACGCATGCGTACAGAGTTTTAATGCTACCCAATTCGGGAGGAATGGGACCCGTGAGTTTGTTATTGCTGAAATTCCTGAAAACAACGTGCAATGCAATGCATTAATAATAATTAATAAATTATTCATTTAACCAACAAATGAAAAAAAACACACAATTAGAGAGGAAGCTAAGATTATGCATATGTGTGCGTACACAGTGCTAAGACTAGTCATGAGTGTGAAATCCATAAGAAGTGAACCGCTGAATTGGTTATTGCTGAGATCCCTGTATGTAAAGGTATTTATATCATATACACACACACACAATATTAGAAAAACTAACATGTCATGCATGCATGTTCATCTTTGAACGAAAGACATAAATTATGCACGTCGCGCGTTTTACTTACAGAATTTGGAGCGCAGTAAGGCTTTGTATTGTAACGAAAATAGAATCACTCAAGAGGTTGTTGTTGAGCCTCCTTCAAAATTTCAACAAAGTTTTACTCATGAAAATAAAAATCAAAATGATAGAAAGGAAAGGGATTATAAAAATCGGTGCATTTACATACATGAAAACAAGCTTTGTGAACTGGTGCAAAGCAGGCAGCATGCCGGTCAATTTGTTATTGTAGAGATCCAAAGAAACCAGGTTTGTTAAGTTGCCAAGCTCTAGAGGAATTTCACCACTTATGTCATTCTCATATAATGCTCTGAAAAGCAAACCATGGATATATATAACATGGGTGCAGTGGCCCGGAGGGTGTGCAAAGTGGCTAACCGCACACGGCTTCTAAATTTTTAAGGCCTCATATTTTTAAATTCATCATTAATTTTGAAGCATAAGTATTCTAAAATAATAAAACAGGGTCCATAATGTAAATTTCGGACCAGACCAATTTTATTTCTTCTTTTTTCGAGGTCGGCGCTGGACAGATATTACAAAGTGTAAGTTGAATTTCATGTCTAAGATAAAGAATAAAAAAGAAGAAAATAACTTACAAGTACTGTAAATCGTTGAGCTTTGCAAGATCAGGGACCAATCGACCCGATAAATGTGAACTTCCAAGATCACTGAGAGAGAATGTATAATAAACTAACACGAAAATCTGATCTGATCTCTAATAAAGTAATAAGAATTCTTTTACTTGGGACTTGGGAGGTATCTTACATTTGAATCTAGCTTGTAATAAAAATATATTCCATCTTTAAAAAAAATGTCACAAAGGAGTACTCCATGTCAGAATCTTAAAATCTGGCCGGTGAGGGTAAATGTGGGATTCCATTTGACTTCTTGGGGTCTATTTGGTACGCGAAATTAGAATTGGATTGAGAGTTGAAGTTCTATAGAATTAATTTGATGGATATGTGCATTCACCGGACAAGCTTTCAAATTTCCGAGGAAGCGTAATTTTCTAAAATCATACTATATTTTATATTCCATTTTTACACATGAAGAAAGATGATAATAATAAAATCAAAGTATTAGATTCAAATAAAAGAAAAAAAAATTGGAAAAGGCTGCAGGGTCTAATTAAAGAACAGCTTACATACATACATTCTGGTAACATTACCGATATCTACTTGGGTGCACGTAACGTGGAACCAGGTGCAGGGGTACTTAAGAGATGGATCCCAGCTCTGTAGATAACCGTCCGGATCGGTCAAATTGTTTTTCAGTGCCGCCAAAGCATCAACTGCATGCACGTACGTCGTCATAACCCAAATCCTTCATTTTTGCTACTATATTTTTTGAAGGCTTTAACATGCAAATACTTATACTTATATTCTGTGTATCCAAGCATGCATGTTAATTAGAGTATGGTTTTTGTCTCGTTAAATAAGGGATTTTTGTTTTTAGTCATTAGTCCTATTTAGTGCAAATTTTACAAACGAGTAATTTACCTATATAGGACTAAAACATAATGACTTTTCTCTATATTTTTTTATTTTCCAATGTAGGACCATTGGTCATTATTCCTTAGTCATTATTCAAGTAAATGTTCATCATCACTAGACATTATTAAGTCTTATTTGAAAAATAAAAAAGTTTAAGTCCTACGTTAGGAAATGACTTACTCCCTCCGTTTGGAAAAACCCTTCCCATTTGATTTGGGGGCAAAAATAAGGAAGTGTTAAATTATAGTTGATTTCCAATTTCGCCCCTAATGTGATGGGTAAAAGTAAGATGTGATGGATAGATTATTAGAGAAAAAGTATGATGTGATATGTAGGGTATGAAAAAGTAAGGGTAAAAGTGGTTTTTTAATAGAAAGGGGAAGTGTTTTGTTGGAAGTGAAAAAAATGAAAGAGGAAGTGTTTTTGAGAACGGAGGGAGTATGTTTTAGTCCTATTTAGTGCAAATTTTACAAACTAATTATCAAAACGGCACTCATTAATTGAGAATAATACTCAGTTTAGTCCCACAATTAACGGTCCTCAAAAGTTCGGTAACATTCCGGTTACATTCTGGTAACATTCCGATTGTTTCCGTTTGCTATTTTTTAGTTCCTTTTTGAAATCTTTATTTATTATTTATTCCTTTTCCATCTTTTCTCATTTCTTACTTTTTGTCTTTAGTTTTTTTTCTTTTCTGTTTTTCTTTCTTTTTTCCTTTATTTATCTATTTCGTAATTGTTTTCGTTATCTTTTTTGTTAATAATTGTGTTATTTTATATTTAATCAATTTAATTAAACAAAAAAGTCGAACCATAGGTCTTAGTTCTTTTGTTTTTTTATTTGAATTTTTTTTGTTTGTTAACCTTTTTTTGTCTATTTTTTGTATTTATTGTAAAAATGTAAATAAAAAAAATTAATAAAATAAGCCCTAAATTAATACATACAAAAAACAAAAAAAATAAGACAAACAAAAATTCAAAAAATAAGACATATGGTACCATTTTTCGTTTAATTTAAATTTCAAATAAAGTAAAACTAGTTAATAATATAAAACAAACCAAAATAAGAATAAGTTAACATAAAAAGAGACAAACAAAAAACATAATAAATATCATTTTTGAATTAAAATGACATATAAAATAAAACCCTTAATTAATAAATTAAAATAATTTAACTAAAGATAAGTGACACATAAAAGAGAACAACCCAAAAATTGGATCTAAATTTCAAAAAACTTTTACTTCATTCTTATGAAAAAATAAATATATAAAAATAACCAACAAATATAATTGAAAGGAAACAAGATATATAAGACAAAATAATATAAAAAATAAAAAAGAAAAGGAAACAAAAAAAGATGGTTATTTACATAAAATATAAAAAACACTTACAAAAAATTCACAAAATAACACATAGCAAAACAAATTGATTATATTAATATTTGAAGAAAAAAAGATAAAAAAAACAAAGAAAAAAGATCAAAAATAAAAAACAAACAAATAAGATCGGGAAAATATGAAACAAATAATGGTACTATATGTCTTATTTTTTATTTGTTTTTTAAAATTTCTATTGTCTTATATTTTCATTTTTTTCTCATTATTTATTTATTTATTTAGGGCTTATTTTATTCACTTATTGTGTCTAATTTTTTACAATAAAGATTAGTAAACGGACAAGAAAAAGTTAACAAACACAAAGAAACTTAAATAAAACAAACAAAAAAATTAAGACATATTTTTATATTTTTTTACTTAATTAAATTGATTAAATATATAATAACACAGTTGTTAGTAGAAAAGATAAAAGATAAAGGGGAAAATAATAAAACCAATAAATAAAGGAAAAAAGAAAGAAAAAAAGGAGAAAACAAAACAAAGAAAAAAATACTCGTAAGAAATGAGAAAAGGCGGAAATTAAATGGAATAAATAATAAATATATATTTCAAAAAGGAACTAAAGAAAAAATAACAAACTAAAACGAATAGAGAAAAATAAAACAGTGAAAAAAAATAAAAAAGGAAAAAATAAAAAAGAGGACATAATGTATAAAATTAAACTAAAAAGGAAAGAAATGATAAAAAGTGAAAATGAGTAAAAAAAAAATAAATAAAGAGTTAAAAAGGATCAAAAGAAAAAAAGAAGCAAAAGAAAAGAGGGAAAAATAGCGAATATGAAAAAAGAAAAGAAAGACAAAACAAAAAAAAGAAAAGAAGGGAAAAGGAAAGGTGAGATTGGTGAGAAAGAAAGGGAAGTGGGTTGAAAAAATAGAATATAAATTATGGGAGTGTAAGGAGAAGAAAAAGAAGAAATGCAGTCAATGTGAAAAAATAAAAATTCAGATTTTGCAATTTGGCCCAAAGTGACCTGTTGGTCACCTTGTAATGGGCAAATGGAGTTTTAGTGAAAAATGGTAAGAGGGTTTTGATATTCAAATATCAAATCAAAATTTTCGTGAAAGTTTAGGAACTATTCTTGAAATTTACCTCATAAAGGTCATCTCTAATTAGAAGTTTTTTTCAAATTAGTTTAGATTTGAAATAAAAAGTCATAAAAAGTGATCTCCCAACTTCACCTAAACATCGTAAACCAATTAAAAGATACTCGATTTTTTCATATTTAGTTTAATGAATTTTTACTTTAGAAATTGATCAATTTGCATTGAGAAAACATTCAATAAAAAAAGATAATTTTTTTAAAAATAGTATAATGTTTAACGTCGTTCTTACACTGTTTTGATGACCATTAGTCGTAGTGACTAAGTTAAGCATTTATTTTCAACTATCGAGTATCATCTCGGTAATTAATTTATCTTGGAGACTGATTTGAGAAAATATGTTGTTATTGAGTAGCATTTAGAAAATTTACTCTTAAAAATGTTTTTTGATTGTACTATTCTTGTGAAATACTCCCTCCGTCCTAAAACTTTCTTCCCAGAGCACTATTCCAACTTCACAGGAATTTATATTTATTTGTGTTTTTTCATGGCATATATGATATAATAAAATATTCTTGTCACCACTTGTTTTGTTGAACTTTTGATGTAGTTTTTAAATATGTATGTTTTATTTTTTATTTCTATATCAATATTTAAATAAAATAGATTGAAAAAACTTGGGATTTTTCTTCGTTTTGCGCAACGGGAAGAAAGATATAGGACGGAGGCGGTATTTTTGAAACGTGAAGGACTTTTTAGGACAGAGAGAGTATTTTACTTCCTCCGTCCCACAAAACATATCTTATTTTGATTTTTAAGAGATTTAAGAATAAAGTATTTTGGTGTTAACTTTCTAAAAATGCTCTTGGATGTAATAGATTAGAGTAGATGTGATAGGTAGATTAGTAGTGAAAAAGCGTGATGTGATAGGTAGGTTAAGAATTAGTAGGGTAAAAATGACTTTTTAATAAAAATGAAAAATGTTTTTTAGGACAGATGAAAACAAGAAAGGAGAAAGATTTTGTGGGACGGAGTATTTTTTACTTAATCAAATTTCAAAATTCATCCAATTTGACTCGAAAAAATTAAACTGGATGAATAATATGAGAGAGTGGTAGTATGTTAATTGCTACTATAGTCTATACTGCAACTAAATGCTTTTTTAAAAAAATACAGTAAATTATTTAATTGAAGACGAACCTTCTGGGTTACCAGACCCGGACGACAGCTGAAGAAATAAAGGTGACAACAAGAACAAGGATATGAACAGTGAAGTTGCGGCGGCGGCGGAAGAGCGGTGGTTGGGGAGGTTTGATACCCGCAGTGCCGCTGGGGACATTATTAATATTGCCTTGTCGCCCAACAACTTCTTCATCTTCATAACCACAACAATACTCATTGAAAACGGATCGGAGTAGTGGGAGTACTAGCTGCAGAGTTTGTATACATATACTCCGTATATATATAAACATATTCTTCCTCCTTCACTCAAAACCTTTCGTTTTCTTTTTTCATCTCTTCCAAGAAATTTTCTTATTTCTATTAAAAAATTACTTTTATCCCTATTAAATCTTAACATATCTATAACATCATATCTATTCACTTACTCATCAAATCCTACTTTTACTCATCACATCGAAAGATATTTTTTCGAAATTTAACACCAAAATACGCTCTCTTAAATTTTTAAAAATAAAACATCTCATGTTTTTAAAGATGGAGGGAGTATATGGTAGTCGCTCTACTCGGGGCTTGTTCAGCTAATTGAAATAATTTTAATTTTTACTTAAGTTTTAGTGCTATTTGATGCAAATATTTATTTACAATTAAGTGTTTCTATGAATTATTGAATTTGTTACAAATCTGAATCTAAGATTATAAGATTTATAAACGTAAAATTTCAATGAAATCTAAATTGGGTAATTTACCTAAATAGGACTAAAACATAATAACTTTCTCAACATAGGATCACATGTTTTTATTTCCCGATGTAGGACCATTGGTCATTATTCAACTAAATGTCCAGCATTACTTGGACACTATTTTTCTCACTAGTCATTATTAAGTCTTATTTAGAGAATAAAAAAGTTTAAATCCTACATTGGAAAATGACTTATGTTTTAGTTTTATTTAGTGCAAATTTTACCTCTAAATTTTAAATCTAAAAACAAGTTTCCAAAAGAATGTACTTCTACGTAAGCAAGGACGCATGCGGTGGGAATGGAATTATTAAGAAAGAAAATACGGAGTATGGTAGAAAATAGCTAGTCTAGTGATTTGAAAACAAAGAAAAAGGAATGGATGGGATTTCAAAAAAAAAGGAAGGAAAGAAAACTCTCCCTTTCATTTCAATGCGCTGAAGAAAGGGAAATAGTCAATTAAGGCCATGTTATGTTCACATCTGATTGATTTTGATTTGATTGGAATTAATTTTGATTTGATCTGATCTGGTGTGATATGGTCTGCCTTAAAAAAATTTTATTTTTATTAAAAAATCACTTTTACCTTTACTAATTCTTAACATACCTATCACATCATATTTATTCACTATTAACTTACCCATCAAATCTTATTTTTACCTATTACATCCAAGGATATTTTGGAAATTTAACACCAAAATACACTCTCTTAATTTTTTTTAAAATAAAGCCTTTGATGTTTTTAAAGATGGAGGGAGTATATAGTAGTCGCTCTACTCGGGGCTTGTTCATCTAATTGAAATAATTTTTTACCTAAGTTATAGTGATACTTAGTGCAAATATTTATTTACAATTAAGTGCTACTATGAATTATATGAATTTGATACAAATCTAAATCTAAGATTATAGGATTTATAAACATAAAATTTCAATGAAATCTAAATTTGAAATCTAAAAACAAGTTTCACAAAGAAGAAAAGAATCTACTTCTATGTAAGCAAGGACGGAGTATGGTATAAAATAGCAAGTCTAGTGATTTGAAAACAAAGAAAAAGGAAGGAAAATGCTTGGTTCACAAACACAATGATCACAAACTTCACAAACTTGCTATTTGTGAATTGAATTTCAACAAAAAAAATTAAATAGTCTAAAATAATTTTAAAATGAGAATTTAAACCATAAATAGTAAGTTTGTGAAGTTTGTGAATATTATGTTTTTGTTAACCTAGCATTGCTAAAAAAGGAATGGATTTCAAAAAAAAAGAAGGAAAGAAAACTCTCCATTTCATTACAATGCGCAGAAGAAGGGGAAATAATCAATTAAGGCCATGTTCTTTTCATCTGATCGGGTTGATTTTGATCTCATTGAAATAAGTTTGGATCTGATCTGAATGTAGTCATTTTTAAAGCTATTTCAGATATGATCCAATCTGATTTGATTCCAATAAAAATAAGTAATAATAAAAAAATAAGTCGAAAAGAACATGACCTAAGTTACTCCAGAGTAATTAACTATCCATCAAGTAAGGGCAAATTTTTATTATAGAAATCACTCTAAATAGCACTAAAACATAAAAAAAATACTGAAATAGGACTTTCATTTTTTTCTCCGAAATATGACATCACCCTGTTGGAATGCGGTTGTAATGTAGCACTGTGCATGTGCACATGACTATACTTTTAGGTAATGTACATGACCACGTTTGATAATGCAAATGCATTTTAAGTTCTATTTCGGAAATAAAAACATGTAAGTTCTATTATATTTTCAATGTTTTAGTCCTATTTTGATCTTTCTCCCAATTCTTTATCAGTGAGCATAGAATATAAATATGAATAAAATTAATTATGAATAATGTATTTATAACTCGTGTTTACATTTTCAATTTCATCGAACACGTACCAGCATCCCTTTTTGTTTTTAGGGTACCAACTAATTAAGATCCCTAAGTATTTTATATATTTGGGATTTTGTGATAATAATAATAATAATAATAATAATAATAATAATTTCATAATGGAATATTATCGAAAACAAGAGTAGTCTTAATTAAGCTTCAGGAGCCACGCCAGAAGAGAGACGCAAAAGGCAAAGAATACGCTAATCATCATGGGGAGCACACTAAACCTGGATTATACAGAAAACTAAACCAACCAAAAAATAAAAGTGTAATTAGCTGCTGATGACAATTATTAAGAATATCTAGGAATCTAACTTTAGTTACATTTGACAATACCGCTTCTAATAATAAATTACACATTTGGAATAACTGCAATCTTTGTTGTTCAAAAAACACATTTTATATATTTAAAATCTCTATCAAAAGTTCTACAAATTAGATATGACTAGAATAGTTTATCTTTATCAAATTACACATGCAAATGTGTTTGTGTAACCATAATGCTAATAGGGAAATCGATATAAGGACATAAGAGGTACTCCGTAATAAATTAAATGTGTAAATTCTTTGAATGCCAAAATGGAAATATATGATTCATCCTTTCATTTCATAAAAATCTTTCGCGCTTCACTTTCATCACAACGTTTTGAAAATTTTAAATACTTCAAAGTAAAAATATACTCCCTCCGTCCTAAAACTTTCTTCTCACTTCCCCTTTTTTCCCGTCCTAAAACTACCTTCCCTTTAGAAAAAAAGATGACAAATGTCATTAATACCCTCATATATTTACACCAATTATCTTCTAACTCTATATTTTGAATGATTGTAAAAAAAAATTCAAAAAATCTTTTTTAAAGAGGGTAAAATTTGAAGTCAAAGCCAAAAATTAAAAATGGGGAAAAGTCAAACTGAGGAGAAAGAATTAGGACGGAGGGAGTATGATTGAAATTTGTCGAAAAGCGAGATTTTTTAACTACTTTTTTAAAAGGGGACGTGTTTTTCAAATAAGCAAAAAAAAAGTGAAAATTTCTCTGAAACCACTTATAAGTTTACGCTATGATATACAATGATAGAAATTATTTTCTATTTGGTTTAATCAAGAATTGGTATAAAATTCAAAAGTAAATTTTGAACAAATTAAAAAGAATTAATTCATTAAATGAAGCATGAAAATGTATAAAGAGAAAATAAACAATATTTAACCCCTACCTAATTAATACTCTCTTCGTACCTAAATCATTTACCATTTACGCAAAACGAAGTGAAATCTCACTATTTCCAATTTATTTTATTTAATGATTAGTATTAATATAAAAAATAAAACTTACATATTTAAAAGTAAATCAAAATTTCTACAAAACAAGAGGTGACAAAAAAATTATTTCATCAAATAATCAATGAAACCGCACAAATAAACAAAAATTCCTGTGATTTTTGAATAGTAAAATGTGTAAAGAATTTATGGAGAGAGGGAGTAATAAACATAAGTGTGTGAACGAACGCACCTTCCACAAGTGATATTTAAAAATGCACCATGATCCAATTTAATTGTTCCACTGAGATCGTTGTTCGTCAAATCCCTGCATTAATGAGTGCCACAAGTTTAATTAATAATGAATATTCCATTAAACAAATTTACTTCTACATCAAAGAAAAATTGAAATACCACACACAAGTTAATTATAATTTAGAATATGATAGATGCATAAAAATATTAAAGAAGAACCAATAAAAAATATACACCAATATACTCCTTCCGTTCTAAAAAACACTTCCTCTTTCATTTTTTTTACTTCCAAAAAAAATTTCACTTTCTATTAAAAAATCACTTTTACTCTTACTTTTTCATACCCTACCTATCACATCATACTTTTTGTCTAATAATCTATCCATCACATCTTATTTTTACCCATCACATCAAGAGCAAAATTAGAAGTCAACTACTACCTCTGTTTCTCAAAAGAGTTCCTCTTTTGACTTTGGAGGGAAATAAGGAAGTGTTAAATTGTAGTTGACTTTCCAATTTTGCCCTTGATGTGATGGGTAAAAGTAAGATGTGATAATTTAGTTGTTAGTGAAAAAGTATGATGTGATAGGTAGGGTATGAAAAAGTAGGGATAAAAGTGGTTTTTTTAATAGAAAGGGGAAGTGTTTTAAGAAAAACAAAAAAAATGAAAGAGGAAGAGTTTTAAGAAACGGATGGAGTATAATTTAATACTTCCTTATTTTTACACTTGGTCAAAATAAGAACTCTTTTTTAAGAAGAAAGGAGTACTATAAAACAAGAAATAATTACAGCAAGTTGATGGAATCGAGATTCGCAAATGATGCTGGAACAGGTCCTGTCAATCTGTTGAGGTTGAGGCTCCTTCAAACAAACACAAATGTCAATAATTAGGTACCAAAAAATTATACAAAAGAGCTTGTATAATTAATGGTAGAAAATACTAATTAAATAATTAATATATATCAAATTAAAATGAAAAAAAAGACATGCTATAGTACTACATTCTGGTCAAAGTTTTGAGATTTCCGAGCTCGGTTGGGATGGGACCGTCCAAGTTGTTCATGTACAAATCTAAAATGACCAAATTGGGCAAATTGCCAAGCTCTGCTGGAATACTCCCGCTTAATTTATTCTCAGATAACCGCCTAATTAATCCCAAAAAAAAAACACATACAAAAAAAAATAATTATATTAGAAGAGTGAATCGAGATTAATTAATCATATATTTTGCGCCAAATCTAATATATGGAAATAGTGGCCCACAGCATTCTTAAACTCGGGAGCTGGCCCAAAGTGGGCGGAATTGGACCACTCAATCGGTTTGTATAGAGATCCAAGAATTGCAGCTTCTTTAACTGGCCCAGTTCAGGAGGAATTGACCCACTTATGTTGTTGCCAAAAAGTCCCCTGTCAAAAACAAAAATAAAAGTTAAATACTCATTCGTCTGGATTTAATCTTCTCATATTAACATGGTGGCATCTCACTATAATGAGTCTGTTTGGGAATAGCGTTAGAGATTAGCGTTAGCGTTTTCAAAAGACTATCTACGGGCAGCGTTTTGCATTAGCGTTTTCAAATTAATCTGCACCGTTAAAACTTTATCCAAAACGCTAACGCTAATCTCTAACGTTTTTCCCAAACAGGCCCAATATGAAGCTAGTATTTTAAAAATTTTCTCGACATTTTACTCCTAGCTTAGGCTCCGTTCCGTTCAACTTATTTTTCTGATATGATCTGATTTTAATAAGTTCTGATCTGATCTAATCTGATCTGGTCTGATCTGATCTGATTGGATCTGATCTGATCTGGTCTGATTGGATCTGATCTGATCTGATTGGATCTGATCTGATCTAATTGGATCTGATCTGATCTGGTCTGATCTGATTGGATCTGATCTGATCTGATTTAAAATTCAAATCAATAATTTTGATTTGACTTTATAATAACGTTTGAAAATTGTAATGATAATTCATACTCCGTATTATAATATAATCAATATTTTTTATTTAATGATTATTTTTTAATAAAATAAAATTAGTTAATACATATATTAGAATAATCATTCATATTATAATGTAATAATATTTTTTATTTTATGATTATTTTTTTGTGAAATTAGAATTTAATTTAATATTTTAAGAATTACTTCATATATACATTAGAATAAATATTTAATTTATATATACATTAAAAAGTAATTAAATTTAGATAATCAATATATAGAAGAGATAGTATTGTTATTAAAATATCTCATCCTTATAAAAGATCAAAACTTTAGAAACTCAAATTACAAGTAGCAATAAAAATATATTTTAAAAGTACAATTAGATTGACATTGTCAATGTATTTAATTTAAAACTAATTTTTCTAACGTATAATAATTAAGGATTACTTTCTCATTTTTCTATTTAACCTGTTTCTAAAGTTTATTCTTTTTCATTTTTAAGAACAACAACAACAACAACAATAATAATAATAATGATGATGATGATGATGATGATGATGATGATGATGATAATAATAATAATAATAATAATAATAATAATAATAATAATAATTTTTTATGGGATCTGATTTTAATAAGTTCTGATCTGATCTGATCGGATCTGATCTGATCTGATTTTAATAAGAATAAGAAAAAATAAGAAAAAATAAGATAAGCGGAACTCGGCCTTAATCATTTCCCTTCTAATAGATCTCCCATTCTTTTTATTATAATATTAGGGAGTACCTCATATAGCAGTTAAGATTATTTATGACCAAAATAAAAGAAGGTAGAAAACAACATGTTTTAAAATTATGGAAAACATTTGAAATAAGGAAAATGACTTACAATTGGACCAGATTTGTAAGCCCACCCAATTCTGGAACTAACTCTCCCGACAAGCCTGAATATCCAAGATCTCTACAAGTACACAGACATGCATAATTAAACATCATTTTCATTAATAATAATAATAATAATAATAATAATAATAATAATAATAATAGTATACCTCCGTTCCTAAAAATATTATGGTTCAAATTTTTCTAAAAAAAATCACTTTTTAATTCTATTAATTCTTACTCTATTTATTATGCAAAAGATATATATTCGATCATTGTGCAAGTCAAAGGAAAAAAAATATTCCCTTCTTAAATCCATAGAAAGTCCAAGTAACTTACACGCTAATGACATTTTGAAGTGGGTCGCAGGAAACATGAATCCAAGTGCATGGAGAGACTAAATTGGGGTCCCAACTCTGAAGAACCCCATTAGGATCCGCCAAATTCGACTTCAGTTTTATCAATATATCACCTGCATATGTACATAATAATATATGTATAATATATGTACATAATATATGTATATAAACCCCATGTCATGGATGATCCGGGGGCGCTCCGATGCCCCGTTTGTAAAATTAACGATTCCTACCCCCAAATTCTCCCGGTAAACCCTCCACTACGCTGGGCAATATCATGGGAATCGTCCCGATCAACTTAATTACGTACGTCTAATTATAATAATTACATGAACTTATTATTTGAACCTAGTGTACATTGATCATTGAGTTATACATACATACAAATTGAATAAATAAGGAATTGAAAAATAGATGAAAAAAGTAACACGGCCGAGAATATAATTGAAGGAACGAATTGAACCTTCGGGTGTGCCAGTAGCAGACACCATAGTCGTCGATAGTTGTTGAAGAAACGACAAGTACAATAACAACATAGTAGCCAATAAAGCCTTCTTCTTCTCCATAACACACACAAGGCTTTCCCTTTTATTCATTGCCATCATCATTGTTTTAATTTTGTAATTAGACTAGAAAGAAAAGAACATCAATATGGTACGATAATGATTTATATATATGGAGGAAAGGAGTAATTAAAGAGAGATTAAATAGATACATTATTCAATTCCTTTTCTTTAGAGATATTAGTTTCCTTTAATAATTATTTTTCCTAATATATACTCCGTACAATTTACTACTAGCTACTACTATAAACTATTTTCAATTCATGTACAAGTAAAAAATATACTCCCTCCGTCCCTAAATAAAGTTCCTCTTTCGTTTTTTCTTTGTCCCTAAATAAACTTCTCTTTTCCCTTAAAAACCCCCTTTTACTCTTACTTTTTCATACCCTACCTATCACATCATACCTTTTTACTAATAATCTACCTATCACATCTTACTTTAACACATCACATCAAGAGTATTTTTGGAAAGTCAACACAAAAATATCCATCCCTTAAATCCTCAAAAAGTCAAAAGTGGAACATTATTTAGGGACGGAGGGAGTATATAGCATTTTTTTTAAAATGATTGTTTTTTATATTTAAGTTAATCATAAAGACACATATAAGGAAAGAAGACAATGCATGTTTTTGTTAATTGTGTTACTATATAGAAACATTAACATGGGACTATGGGAGGGGTCAAAGGGCGTACGTGTTGTAGTTCCCAATTCCGTCCACCGGTCCATTATTTCTGAACTTCTGGATTGCTAATTTCCTTTCCCTATTTTAGAAACTATATGGCCGGCATGCATGTATATTGAATATTAATATACTAGTATTACACCCGTGCGTTGCATAGGCCATTTTTTACGTTATTAAATTAAGTTTTTTTTAATTCTAAAAAAATGAGATGTAATAGAATACACAGATAATACTCCCTCCGTCCACAAATAAACTTCTCGTTCACTATTTACAGAGTCAAATTTTATTCACTTTGTTGGCCTATTTTCGTCACCAATTTGATAAAATAATATAGTCATGTCACCTCTAGTTTTGTAGATCTTTTGATATAGTTTTTTAATATGTAATTTTTATTTTTAAATTTCACATCATTTTACATATAAAATGATTTGAAAATAATTTCAGTCAAACATCGTAACGCGCAACGGGAAGTTTATTTGTGGACGGAGAGAGTATTATTTTAAGGTACAAAACATCACTGCGATTACAAATTTCAAAAGACTTCTTTATATCTACATTATTTGTACAATTTGTGGGAACATTGTCTTCGTTCCATATATATCAGAATCTTCAACCCACTATGATTAGTTACCCTTGAAACTACAACATACAGTTGTCAATGACTAAACATCAGCTTTCGTTAATTGTCATTGTGTATGAAGTAACTATAGAGAATTGTCTTCTTTGAAACTTGAACGGAATTCTTGTATCGGATGGTGTTAATTTAATCATAGTCTTGGAATAACGACTTCTTGACTTGGTCATTTTTGTGCTTTGGAAATTGCGCAATACATTGACTCTCATCACTAAATAAACAGTATTTTCTTCCAAAACTTGTTCGAAAGTACGTATATTAGAATCTCTGATTTTAGCATGGATTCAATCGTACTAACAACAAATGGAAAAAATTTACATAGAAATAATTGAATTTTTTTTTAAAGATTTATGTGTAAGATTTAATTTAATGAAGAACTAACCCCCGAATCGGGAAAAATCATCCAATGATTCTGGCCCCGAGCATGGGCTGAAACGCAATAAACCCTAATCGCTCTCAGTTTCATCATCAACAATGATGACCTCTCATCAACATTTTTCAAAGCGGTTGATCTCCGTATTTCGTAGGAATAAAAATTTTCAATGAATGAACTGACTACGTATGGTTGGAAAATTGAATGGGTGTATTTATATTATGGTTTTTTTGCATAGCATTAAAATGTTTAATTATTAATTATGAAATTATTAAACCATTTGATAAACTATGTATTATTAGACTTACCAATTTTTAAAAATTCCGTATTTAATGTATTTGCTATTAAATGTTTACTTTCCGTATTCGGAAATAAAAAAGAATTAGGAAAAATTCTGTATCCCGTGATTTCCTTATTTTATTTTTTTGGAAATAAAAAAGTGAATTATTTTATTTAAATATAAAAAGACCGTATTAAATCAATTACTATTTATATGGAATTACCTTATTTACAAATAGCACTCCCACCCTCTCCGAATGAATAATAGGAATTAATAGCACAGACTATTTTATTCATATGGAATTACCTTTTTCTTTATTCATATTGAATTACCTTACTCTTTTCATTCGTTCTCCAAAAGGTGAAATCGCTCACCCCGGGCGTCCCTCACCCCCGACCCGACGGGATTGTGAGAGGAGGTAAATCACGGTGACCCAAGCACAACACTTAACTAGACCATATCCTAGTGCGCACCAGAGACTCCCCCCATTTTTCAGAGGTGATCGCCCCCACAACGGTCGCTGCCAGGTTTCGATCCTTGGTCATTCTCCAAACTTCACCAAGTGCTTGCCACTTGGGCTACCCGTGCGGGTTACTCTTTTCATTCGTAGTTCACCAAAATGATACATATGGACCATCCCGTGATTTCCTTATTTTATTCATTCGGAAATAAAAGTCCTTTATTTTATTTAAGTATGAAAAGACCGTATTAAATCACTTACCATTCTAAATTTGAAAGAGTAAAACGTGTCACTTACCATTTTTACTCACAATGGTTGGGCGGGAAAACACAAACACCATTTCTCCTCTTTTTAAATAAAGTATGGATATGGATTACGGAGTACTACTCCGTATAAATTTTCTACTCTCTTTCCATATCAACTTTTTTGGCCTTCTTCGTTAACAACATTTTAAATTAATGTTAGCATTTTGAATAACTTGTTCATAGAGTCAATGTGCATGTTTGAGAATAATGTTAGAGAATAACATTAGCGTTTTGAAAAAGGCTATTTACGGGCAGCATTTAACATTAAAATTTATAAAATAATCTGCACCATTAAATTTTTATCCAAAACACTAACGCCAATCTCTAAGGTTATTCCCAAACATGCCCTATATCATTAATTACCAAGTAATATATTAATTAAAAACGCTATTATTATTATTATTATTGTTGTTGTTGTTGTTGTTGTTATTATTATTATTATATAACTTTTCCAAAGCGCGGAAGTTATTCTCAACTGAAACGGGTCCAAACTATCTTTTTTTTCTTATATTACCTCCGTCGTAGAAAAACCTTCTTGTTTTGACTTTTTTTGTCAAACGACACTCTTTGACAAGGGGTATCAAAGCCAATTTTAGCCCACATCATTTGTCAAAGTGTTCGTCTAGACGTCTATTCCTAGCAGCCCGTTAGTCTTTAGCCCAGTTGTCCGTATGGAGTATATATGTACCCAATGGCATGTGGCTCGTTTAACACAATTGCTCGTCTGGAAGTCCATACCCAACGGGTGGTGATCTTTTAGGCGTTGGATGAGTGTCCATTTACAAGTGGTCAACCAGTTAGATTCAAAATGGCCCGGTTGTCCACTTGAAGGGAAGTGTTATAGTGCATCCCATACCATAAGTCCAAGAGTAAAATAATCGGGTATATAAGTTTTTGAGTTGAACTATGTAATTGATTGAATTCAATCTTTTAATTTGGTTTAACCCAAGTGCCTAATGGCCCAGTCTAGTTAACCATATCCTATTCTAAATTCTATAAGTATTTATAATATAATATTTATTGTAATCTAAACATTATTAAGTAAGCGAAATTAAAACCTTATTTGAGGATTTATTTTCGGTTCTTTGCTTAAATGAATTTTAGAAATCACCCTATGTAGCACTCTAAGACACCCTATATTACACATATAACACTCCTTAGTGTTTTTTACACATTTTGTTAATTATGGCGTGGATCTCTTCCAATCAAACCGTTTTATTATAATGCAGTATTTTAATTATTTCATTTACCATATTTATTGAGATCCATAATTTTAAGAGATTATTCTCATTCCTTGTACGTAGCATTTAGAACCGTCATGTCACTCCTCATTGTTTAAACACATTTAATAAACAAATTTGGAAGTGTATATCAACTTTTTGGGTAGTGTGGACGGGTCATGTTATTTCAATTAAACAAAAAATGTAATGCATATTAATATAAAAATGATTTTATTTAGAGTTATGTAATTGAGAATTTTTAAAATTTTATTTGAATATACCAATATGCATGCAATACAATTTCAGAAAAATTGAAATTTAAAATTTATCAGGTTTGACTCGAAAAAATCAAACTCCGTTAAACACTAGGACGGATGTAGTATTTTTTTTAAAGTTACCAAACAATACTCCCTAACAAATTAGTACTCCGTATTTTGCACTTAAGGAAAATACAAAGAGACATAGCAAGCGAGCGAGATGAGCCATTGTCGTTTCTGACGAGGGCATCTCTGACGGATGAAGATAATATATTGTGGAAGGATTGTGAATCAGCCACGTCAGATGGACGGGTGGGCAGTTATGATGAACGTGGATGAAAACGACAGATGGACGAGCGGCGATAGTCGGGACGAGCGAAAGTTGACAAAGAAAAGAAAGGCACTACTGACAAACAAACGGCGAAAAAGAAGGGGAGGAACGGTGTTGGGAAGGACGAACGACGATCTTTGAGTTTTTCGTTTGATTCGCTCGGATGCCATGTAGAATTTTGAAATTGAAATGCTTACCTTCATTGATACAATAAACCATATTGTAGAAAGTTTAGCACAACCGAACTGGTTTTCCATTGATCATAAACCGATATATATACAAGTACATAAATGAGCTATAAGTACAGGCCCAATAACACAAAATCTACATCTAATTACAAATATCCGCTAACACTCCCCCTCAAGTTGGAGCATGAAGATCCCGAATGCCCAACTTGAACAACAAGAAATCAAAAACATTTTTGGGTAATGGTTTAGTGAAGATGTCAGCCAATTGATATCGCGTGGGAACATAGCGAGTAGACACCTCATGGCGCTGAACAGACTCACGAACCGTATGACAATCAACATCGATATGCTTCATCCGTTCATGAAACACTGGATTAGCTGCAATATACAAAGCTGATTGATTATCACAATATAAGCGCGGAGGATATAAAATAGGGACACCTAACGCGCCCAAAATGCCATGCATCCAGCGTATCTCAACACACGCGTTGGCCATGGCCCTATATTCAGCTTCTGCAGAAGATCGCGCCACGGTAGTCTGTTTCTTCGTCTTCCATGACACCGGGGAAGTGCCCAACATAATGAAATATCCGCTAACGGACCGTCGAGNGCTATAAGTACAGGCCCAATAACACAAAATCTACATCTAATTACAAATATCCGCTAACACTCCCCCTCAAGTTGGAGCATGAAGATCCCGAATGCCCAACTTGAACAACAAGAAATCAAAAACATTTTTGGGTAATGGTTTAGTGAAGATGTCAGCCAATTGATATCGCGTGGGAACATAGCGAGTAGACACCTCATGGCGCTGAACAGACTCACGAACCGTATGACAATCAACATCGATATGCTTCATCCGTTCATGAAACACTGGATTAGCTGCAATATACAAAGCTGATTGATTATCACAATATAAGCGCGGAGGATATAAAATAGGGACACCTAACGCGCCCAAAATGCCATGCATCCAGCGTATCTCAACACACGCGTTGGCCATGGCCCTATATTCAGCTTCTGCAGAAGATCGCGCCACGGTAGTCTGTTTCTTCGTCTTCCATGACACCGGTGAAGTGCCTAACATAATGAAATATCCGCTAACGGATCGTCGAGAGAGAGGGCAACTAGCCCAGTCAGAGTCACAGTAAGCAGTAATCTGAAGATTACTAGTAGCACTCAGAAAAATTCCCTGACCTGGGTGGCCTTTGATATAACGCAGAACACGCAAAGCAGCATTCATGTGATCAAGAGTTGGGGCCTGCATAAACTGGGACAAAACATGAACAGAGTGACAAATATCCGGACGAGTGATAGTAAGATAAATCAGGCGGCCAACGAGACGACGATATCAGGCGGGATCATGAAGGAGAGGAGCTGCCGAGGTAGCTAGCCCGTGCGCCGTCGGCATGGGAGTGCCCGCCGGCTTGCATCCCAACAGCCCGGCCTCTTGTAAAATCTCCATGGCATATTTGCGTTGACAAAGGACCATGCCTGGCGGAGACCTGGCACATTCAATCCCCAATAAATATTTTACGGGACCCAAGTCTTTAAGCTGAAAGCATCGGTCCAAGTATCGCTTAAAAGAGGAACACATCGAGGAATTATTCCCTGCAACCAAGATATCATCAACATACACCAAAACAGAAAGAATGTCAGGACCACGACGTAAAATAAATAGAGTGTGGTCTTTATGAGCTTGCTTGAACCCCCAAGCACGGAGTGCAGAGCTCAACTTATGAAACCAATTCCGAGGAGATTGCCGCAAGCCATACAGAGATTTCTGGAGTCGACACACCTTGCCAGGGATAGAATACCCCGGTGGGAGCCGCATATAGACCTCGTCAATAAGATCTCCGTTCAAAAAAGCATTATTAACGTCAAGCTGATGAACCTCCCAATTCCTAACCACAGCCACAGATAACAAAATACAAACAGTACCCATTTTAGCAACAGGGGCAAAAGTATCAGTATAATCCTTACCAAATTCCTGGTGATTCCCCAAGACCACAAGACGGGCCTTATCTCGTTCTTTCGTACCGTCAGACCGGAACTTAGTCCGATAAACCCACTGACACCCCAAAGCAATACGATCAGGAGGAAGATCTGTGATGTCCCAAGTGTGATTGGCTTCCAATGCGTCAATCTCCTGCTGCATAGCTACACGCTAATTTGCATGTTGCATAGCCTCCTTGAAATTCCTTGGGACCTCATTGGATGTCATAGCCGCCAAAAAACCACGATGCCTGTCATGAAATTTCTCATAATGAACAAAATTGTGGATAGGATACCGAGTACCTGAAGAACAAGAAGAGGCAACAGAAGGAGCAACCGGAGGCAATGTCTCGACGGTATGACAATAGTAATCGGCTAGGTGAGGAGGGGGGCGACGTTGACGAACTGGAGGTAGGGGTGACGGTGATGGCGAAGTGACGGGGCTGTCATTGTCGGAACCCGCGTCGCTGCCGCCAGAGGACGCCGGACTGCCGCCGCTGGGAGAAGCTGCGGGAACAGTCGGCTGGAGAGAAGGGCTTGGGAAATCGGCATGGACATGGGACGGGGGTTGGCAGTTTTGAGACGGTGAGTTTTTAGGAATTGCAAATGGAAAAACAGATTCATCAAATGAGATGTCTCGAGTGTGAAAGAAACGATGAGACTCAAGATCATAATGGGCGGTTGGAAATCAAGGACTTCCCATAGGGTGTTTGTATGTGAAATCTGATGCTCCCACCTTAAACAAACCACCTGCAACTTATAATGCCTGTTTTGTCTCTGTGGGTTTTTGGGCCTCCACTCTGTTCAGACCTCCAAAACTTCTTTCTTAAAGCTTTCCTCATTTACCTTGTAATAGTGGAGTGGGTGTACGGTCAATGAGATAAACAGCGGTGCGAACACATTCCCCCCAAAACTCGAGAGGTAAAGAAGCCTGAAACATTAAAGAACGAGCAACATTAAGGATGTGACGATGTTTACACTCAACCCGACCATTTTGCTGTGATGTATTGACACAAGAAGTTTGAACAAGCACTCCCTTACTCGTGTAGAATTCACGAAGAGGCCGGTTGAGGAACTCAGTTCCATTATCAGAACGAACAACTTTTATGATTTTATGAAACTGAGTGTGTATGAGAGCAAAAAATTGTTTCAAGCAACTAGTAACCTCACTTTTCTCAACAAGTAGGAAAACCCAAACAACTCTAGAAAAATCATCCACAATAGTAAGGAAATAATGTGACCCAGTGGAAATACAAGGGGAATATGGTCCCCATAAATCACAATGAATTAAATCAAACAATTGTTCAGCTTTATTAAGACTGGGAGAAAATTGGGAACGAGTCTGTTTGGAAAAGAAACAAATATCACAAGACTAAAAATTTTCTAATTTCAGAATTACTCTTATTAAATGGAGGTAGAGACAAAACTTGAGGAGACGGATGACCAAGATGTTGGTGCAATAAGGAAACAGACTCGGCTTTGGATGCTTGGGCATGAGAAAGAAAGACATAGACTCCGTTGCGTGCTTCACATTGACCAATTCGCATCTTCGTAGTTCGGTCCTGTATCACACGAGAATGATCATCAAAGAAAACATGACAGTTATGTGAGTTGACAAGACAACTCACTGATATCAAATTACATTTCAAATTAGGAACATACAGAACATTGTGTAAAATTAAAGAAGGAGACACTTGCACCCGGCCACACAAATTTGCCACCACATGGGCCCCATCGGGCAAGCTTATAGTGCAAGGAGGCCTCTGCACTATGTCAGTCAAACACGAAAGCATCCCTGTCATATGATGAGATGCACCACTATCCACAAGCCACTCACACGGCACAATAAGGGACATACCTTGTACCGTATCCGACGAAGAAGGTACTGAGTTAAGCATGGAGAACAAAGAACTAACCAAGTAACAATAGCAGACCAAGAAAACCAATTATTGGCAGAAGTACTTCAATGAAAATTCAATGAAAAGCAAATAGGCAGGGCACAATTTTTGGGCAGCAACACATGACCATTTGCACAAAAAGATCAGCAGCAGCACCGCACAACAATAACGCACAATTGAAGGAAATACCCACAAATAGCAGCAGACCAAAAGAAGACAATTATCGCCGCAGCGCACAAAAAAAAAGAACAATTAATCTGCCGAAATCACCCGCGTACAATCAGAAACATGGGCAGGGACTGATCGGCGAAAACACTTGCACGCAGTCGGAAGAAGCCCACGGTTTTGGCTCTGATACCATGTAGAAAGTTTAGCACAACTGAACTGGTTTTTCATTGATCATAAACCGATATATATACAAGTACATAAATGGGCTATAAGTACAAGCCCAATAACACAAAATCTACATCTAATTACAAATATCCGCTAACACATATAAATAGTACTCCGTACAAGAGTAGCCAAAAGTATCTCAGGCAATATAAGGGCCTGTTTGGGAATAACGTTAGCGATTAGTATTAGCGTTTTGAAAAGGCTATCTACGGACATCGTTTAGCGTTAGCATTTTTAAAGTAATCTGCACCGTTAAAATTTTATCCAAAATGCTAATGCTAATCACTAACGCTATTCTCAAAGAGACCCTAAGCCTACAAGAAAACTCATATATAATAGAATATACACAAAATATATTCCAATGGAAACCAACCCCTTGACATCATTAGTCTGTGTTTACATTTTCAATTTCATCGAACACGTACCAGCATCCCTTTTTGTTTTTAGGGTACCAACTAATTAAGATCCCTAAGTATTTTATATATTTGGGATTTTGTGATAATAATAATAATAATAATAATAATTTCATAATGGAATATTATCGAAAACAAGAGTAGTCTTAATTAAGCTTCAGGAGCCACGCCAGAAGAGAGACGCAAAAGGCAAAGAATACACTAATCATCATGGGGAGCACACTAAACCTGGATTATACAGAAAACTAAACCAACCAAAAAATAAAAGTGTAATTAGCTGCTGATGACAATTATTAAGAATATCTAGGAATCTAACTTTAGTTACATTTGACAATACCGCTTCTAATAATAAATCACACATTTGGAATAACTGCAATCTTTGTTGTTCAAAAAACACATTTTATATATTTAAAATCTCTATCAAAAGTTCTACAAATTAGATATGACTAGAATAGTTTATCTTTATCAAATTACACATGCAAATGTGTTTGTGTAACCATAATGCTAATAGGGAAATCGATATAAGGACATAAGAGGTACTCCGTAATAAATTAAATGTGTAAATTCTTTGAATGCCAAAATGGAAATATATGATTCATCCTTTCATTTCATAAAAATCTTTCGCGCTTCACTTTCATCACAACGTTTTGAAAATTCTAAATACTTCAAAGTAAAAATATACTTCATCCGTCCTAAAACTTTCTTCCCACTTCCTCTTTTTCCCCGTCCTAAAACTACCTTCCCTTTAGAAAAAAAGATGACAAATGTCATTAATACCCTCATATATTTACACCAATTATCTTCTAACTCTATATTTTGAATGATTGCAAAAAAAAATTTCAAAAAATCTTTTTTAAGGAGGGTAAAATTTGAAGTCAAAGCCAAAAATTAAAAATAGGGAAAAGTCAAACTGGGGAGAAAGAATTGGGACGGAGGGAGTATGATTGAAATTTGTCAAAAAGCGAGATTTTTTAACTACTTTTTTAAAAGGGGACGTGTTTTTCAAATAAGCAAAAAAAAGAGAAAATTTCTCTGAAACCACTTATAAGTTTACGCTATGATATACAATGATAGAAATTATTTTCTATTTGGTTTACAAGAATTGGTAAAAAATTTAAAAGTAAATTTTGAACAAATTAAAAAGAATCACAAAGCAAGAGTCTACCTAGCTATATTAATTCATTAAATGAAGCATGAAAATGTATAAAGAGAAAATAAACAATATTTAACCCCTACCTAATTAATACTCTCTTCGTGCCTAAATCATTTACCATTTACGCACAACAAAGTGAAATCTCACTTTTTCCAATTTATTTTATTTAATGATCAGTATTAATATAAAAAATACTCCCTCCGTCCCGGAGTATTCGTCCAGTTTTGACTTTTGGAACTGTTCATCTAAGCACTTTGACTCATCAAATTCTCTCAATGTGTAAACCTAAATATAGTCATTTGTGATCTTGTTTGATTTGTCTTAACATATAGATTATTAATATATAATTTCTATAATTTTTTAATATACAAATTACAAGATAAAATGAATTAAAGAAGTGCATTGGATGGTGTGTAAAATGAAAGTGGACAAATACTCTGGGACGGAGGTAGTATTTTATATATTTGGGATTTTGTGATAATAATAATAATAATAATAATAATAATACGGAGTAATAATAATAATAATAATTTCATAATGGAATATTATCGAAAACAAGAGTAGTCTTAATTAAGCTTCAGGAGCCACGCCAGAAGAGAGACGCAAAAGGCAAAGAATACGCTAATCATCATGGGGAGCACACTAAACCTGGATTATACAGAAAACTAAACCAACCAAAAAATAAAAGTGTAATTAGCTGCTGATGACAATTATTAAGAATATCTAGGAATCTAACTTTAGTTACATTTGACAATACTGCTTCTAATACGAGTAATAAATTACACACACTACAAAAAAAGAAGGCAATACCGACAGGGGTCATGTCGCTAATGGTTAAATATCTGTCGCTACTCGCTTTTACCGACGGATAATTGTCTGTCGCTAAGCTGTCGCTAAAAACTCCGTCAGTAAAAATATTACCGACAGATAAAATATACTGTCGCTAAAATAGTGTAATAGCGACAGACCAAAGATGTCGCTAAAACAGAGAGAAGTACCGACAAAACATATATGTCGCTAAAAAAATGAATTACCGACAAAACAAAGTGTGGGTAAATCCTTCTTTTCTGTTGGTAATACCTTATTTTTACCAACATTAACATTTATTATAACTGTCGCTAAAAGTTATATTACTGACAAAAAAATCTGTGAGCCAAACATTTTTTCTATCGGTAATAGCTTATTTTGACCAACATTTACATTTATTATAACTGTTACTAATACCAACTATTTAAATGATATTAAATAATTTCATTGACAGATAAAAAATAATATTCATACTTGTATTAACAACAATACATAATACGATAACATTTCAAAGGGTTACAACTAACCCATTTACTAGAATGTAAACCAACATCATTTAAGCTAAAGTATAAACAGTCAAAGTGAACTAAAATAAAATACGCATCGATATGAAAGATATAGTCCAAAGCTTTAATGCTTGTCACTGTATAAATCTTCAAGTTCATTTCTCTCAAGTTCATCATCTTTGTTCCATCGATCCTCATCATGACTTTTCTTAGTGGTTGTATTAGCTTTTGAACCCTATGCAAAAAAAATATAAGCACATGATAACGTAGTTACATATTTTGCACCAAATTTACCTTATACTCATACTAGGTGGCATAACTTTAAACTATATAATGAACTAAACAAAATTCAAATGAAATATATGGGTAGTTAATAGTAATAAATAGAGACTAACCAGGCTATTTAAAAGCAATGACACTACATCTTCTAAATTCTGGAGTCTCTCTTTTGTTTCTTCATGCTCTTGTTCAATTTTCAATCTTTTTGCTTTCTCCTCTTTCAAGGCGCACCGTTTAGTACAACATCGAGGCACTCTCACTCCCATACCAAAGGTCTTTGCATATCCATTTTTGTCTTCTCTCACTACCTTTTCAAAAACTTCATCACGAACAGGTGCACCAACTTCCACATCTTTTAAAGTATCCAACTCCTTAAGAATTAACTCCTGTAAAATTATGAATAAATTACCAATGAATAAGGGTATAATTTTCTAAATAACAATGAAAAAATAAGGTTTTTCCTACTTTTATTTACCTTTTTCATAGCTGAAATATCATCAAGTTTTGAACCTTTCTTTGGCTCATGTGTCAATAGCCATGTTCCAAGTTTGTCTATCTTATTTCCTTTTGCCTAAAAATCATGTTGGATACATAAGTTATTATTGACATAAGCACATAAGGATTTTCTCACATGATAAACGAGAAGATCATATTAACAAAGTAGCTCCATAGTTCGCAAAGCACAAAAAATTGTAAGTTCATGTACTTATTTATTTGTTCCACCCATCCTAAATGAATATGAATGATGTCGAATAATGTATCAAGTACCTCTTCATTAGCTCGAACACGGGCATGACTTCAAGCAACGAAGCACTCTAAAGGACCAAAAATCAGCATGAGTAGTGCAGATTTTTGAAAAATCAGCAAGTAGAAATCAGTTTTTTTGCATATTTAGCTTTTAAATGATTCAAAATCAGCACTTTAAGCATCAAAACCATCATATAAACATCATGATATGTTTATAAATGTTGTCTTTAAGAAAGATATATCAATAATATTTCATACTTCAAGCAACGAAGCACTCTAAAGGACAAAAATTCAGCATGAGTAGTGCAAATTTCAGAAAAATTAGCAAGTACAAAGCAGTTTTTTTTAGAATATTTAGCTTTTAAATGCTTCAAAATCAGCACACAATTCACACATAAGAAATCCATAACTCATGATTTGAAAGAGATGAGGTCTAAGTCCTATAAATGCAAAATATACATGATATAATAACCACTGAAAAGAGGTCAAAATTTGAGATAAGCCGAAGGTTGAAGGGTACTCTGGTATTACGCACATCAAAGTTTGTACACTAATCAATGCATACGGTAAACATTCAGGAGGCTAAGGATCCAAAAAAGTTCATAGTACTGAAAAGGTCTTTGATAGGAGTGTATTTTAACATCAATGAAATACAATTTATATACATTGAAACTTGTTCGTGTTTAACAACCAGTAAGTATAATGAATCAAAAACTGTAAATAAACTACCTGGTGATAATATGTAGGCATCCATGTAAGAATAATAAAATTTCCCCAATTGTGACAGAAGTGAGACACTATCAAAGTCCAATCAGGTGGTTTGGACAAAATTTGTCTCCATGGAATAGATTTTACAGGTTCTTTAGAAACACTGTTGCTAAGACGAAGAAGGTGAGGAAGTGTAGCCGACATACCTGATTAGGGTGTGACGATTGAAGAACGCGCTCAGATGAAGGAGACGAAGAGGAGTTCCGAACTTCCGGCCGCGTCGCAGAGGGGTACTTCCGGCCGCGTCGCAGAGGAGTTCCGAACTTCCGAGCTTCCGCGATGACGATGTCCTGTTCTCGATCGATGAGTCTCTGTGGCCGGCGGACGATGTCCTGTTCTCGATCGAAGAGTCTCTGTGGCCGGCGGTTTTAGATAAGAATTAGGCAATTTACTGGTGGCGACTAGGGAGTATATTGAATGTATGTTTATACAAGTTTTTGTTTTATTATTATTATTATTATTATTATTATTATTATTATTATTATTATTATTATTATTATTATTATTATTATTATTATTTCCGTCTACAACTTTACGGAAAAGTCTCGACGAGACACACAGGGGCCCGATCAATCAAAGACCCATCGGGATCCATCTTCAACCCAAAATCTTGCTTTTTAGATTGTTTATTTTGCACTTTTGTCTTTTTGGGTTTTTCCTACTTATTTACAGTTTTTTACTCTAAATTAAGATATTTAAATTAAATTTTAATATTAATAAAATCAATATCTACAGATAAAACTTTGTTGCTAAAACTATAAACAATACCGACAGAAAAATATTTGTTTCTAATACTATAAACAATATCGACAGATATGTTTTTTTGTTGCTAATACTATTAACAATACTGACAGATAAAGTTTTGTCTCTAAAACTATAAGCAATACCGACAGATATAATTTTGTTGCTAAAACGATAACCTATAGCGACAGATATTACCCTTTCTGTGGATCAAATAGTTTTTTCCTTCAAATATTTTTATCTGTCGGTAATATTCTCTTTTTAGCGACAAATAAGGCTTCTCTCACTAAGGATCTGTCGGTAATACCTACTTTTTTTGTAGTGACATTTGGAATAACTGCAATCTTTGTTGTTCAAAAAACACATTTTATATATTTAAAATCTCTATCAAAAGTTCTACAAATTAGATATGACTAGAATAGTTTATCTTTATCAAATTACACATGCAAATGTGTTTGTGTAATTAGCTGCTGATGACAATTAAGAATATTTAAGAATAATCTAACTTTAGTTACAATTGACAATAATGCTGCTGCTTCGTCCTTAAACAAATTACACATTTGGAATTACGTACTCCGAATAAAATACCATATCATATTTTTAAATTTAATTTACTTACTAATTGATACTCCATATAAAAAATTAGAGTTTTAGATTTAGGAACCGTAACACTACGAAGCAACATTATCGAGGATGGTATACGATTGTGAGGAATAACTTCAATCTTCCTTGGTTGAAAAACACAATTTACATATTTAAAATCTAAGATGATTAGAATACTTTATTTTATCAAATTACTAATCTAAATGTGTAATTAAATTGTGTTTGTGCATAAAAATATTTTGCGCTTAACTTTCACAATAACGTACCTTGCACAAGTGAACCTTAAAAATGCACCATGATCGAGTTTAATTGTTCCACTAAGAGCATTGTTCGTTAAATCCCTGCATATATACGAGTCCAACAAGTTTAATTAAATAATAAATATTAACGCATGCAAGCTTAGTCAATAAAAGAACTAATAAAAAAAGAATCATCCACCATTATATAATGTGAGAAATAATTACAGGAAATCGAGGGAATCAAGATTCGCAAATGACTCTGGAACAGGTCCAGTCAGTCTGTTGAGGTTGAGGTTCCTTCAAAACAAAACACGAATGTCAATAATTAAAGAAATATTTGCATTAAATAGCACTAAAATTTAAGTCATTTCTCTAATTAGCACTTAAACTGTTTTATTCCCTAAATACTAGCACTTAATAATGTCTATTATGTTTTAATGTTATTTAAGTAAATTCCCCATAAATAAATAGGTTCTAGAAAATTATACCAAAAGAATATGTATGGGAGAGCATAAAAAATTACTCTTTGTCCTTTGACTTCTTCCCATTTTCTCAAATGAAAATATTATCCACATTCTCTACTTTATTTTTTAATTTTACATTATTCAACTTTTTTTTTTGTATATATTCAATTTACTACCACCACCCCCAAAGAAAGTATTTTTTTTTATAAAAAAAAATCTTACAATCTTGTTAAAGCTTTGAGATTTCCAAGCTCGTTTGGGATTGGGCCGTCCAAGTTGTTCATGTGCAGTTCTAAAAAGACCAAATTGCCCAAATTGCCAAGCTCTGCTGGAATACCCCCGCTTAATTTATTCCCAAATAACCGCCTAATTAATCCAAAAAAAACACATAAAAAGATAATTACTCCCTCCGTCCTAAAACTTTCTTTCCAGTGTATTATTCTAACTTCACAGGAATTTATATTTATTTGTGTCTTTTCATGGCCTATATGATAAAATAAAATATTCTTTTCACCACTTGTTTTGTTGAACTTTTGATGTAGTTTTTAAATATGTATGTTTTATTTTTTATTTCTATACCAATATTTAAATAAAATAGATTGAAAAAACTTGAGATTTTTCTTCGTTTTGCGAACCGGGAAGAAAATTTTAGGACGGAGGGAATATATTAGAAGAGTGGATCGACATTAATTAATCATATATTTTGCGCCAAATCTAATATATAGAAATAGTGGCCCACAGCAATCTTAAGCTTGGGAGTTGGCCCAAAGTGGGCGGAATTGGACCACTCAATTTGTTCGTATAGAGATCCAAGACTTGCAGCTTCTTTAACTGGCCCAGTTCCGGAGGAATTGACCCACTTATGTTGTTGCCAAAAAGTCCCCTGTCGAAAAACAAACTTAAAAGTTAAATACTCCCTCCGTTGCAATTAATCTTTTCATTTTGACTTTACTTTGTTTTTAGAGAATGTTGACTATGGAGTAAATTTGTCCAGAATACCCATACTAAAAAGATTGAAGTTTTCAAGTTGTTGGAAATTTTTAATGAAGATGTTATTTTTGTCCAAACACACATGTATATAAGAAATGAGATGATTGAATCCAGAAGAAGAAAAGCAGATTTGGGAAGATTACATTTAGATGAAGTGAGTATAATTTATATTTCATAATAATATAAAGAATTTAATTTTGGAGTGTTATGTGTATGATATATCTAATTAAATCATTTTTATAAAAATGTACAATACGGTTGACATCTAATTTTTGAGTGTTCTGTGTATGATATATCTAATTAAATCATTTACCACTAACATTATCCGTATGTGGTCAAACTATTTAGGATCATTCGAGTTTACATCATAAAAATATGTGAAGTTTGCATCATAAAAATACTCCCTATTTTTCTTATCCGTGTAATATATTTTGGATTTTGATAGGTCAAAAAACATCCCAAATACGAATAGATTATAACATTTTTTGTTAAAATGAGAATTCTATATTTTTCTTTCAAAACAGGAACTTTAGGCAATTAATTTTCACTTTAATTAAACTTCAATACTCCGTATATTATTATTTATTACTCCGTATTAGGGAGTACCTCATATAGCGTTTAAGATTATTTGTGACCAAAATAATAGGTACAAAACATGTTTTAAAATCATGGTAAACCTTTGGAATAAGGAAAGGGATATGACTTACAATTGGACCAGATTTGTAAGCCCACCCAGTTCTGGAACTAACTCTCCTGACAAGCCTGAATATCCAAGATCACTACAAGTACGTACATGCCTAATTAAACATCATCTTCAATAATAATAATAATGATAATAATAATAATAATAATAGTAATAATAATAATAATAATAATAATAATAATAATAATAATAATAATAATCACTTCCTTCTTAAAAGTATTTATATTACACTTATTACTTTTCTCAAAAAATATTTTTACTTTCCATAAAAAAATTATGTTCTAATTCTACTAATTCTTACTTTATCTATCAGGCAAAGCATATACATTCACTACGGAGTAATGGGAGTATTAATATATACACATAACATATATCTTGTTTTTACGCACTCCCTTTAATTTGTTTCATAAAGCAGTTCTTATTTTGACTTTTAGAAGAAATAAAAAATGTATAAAAGAAAACTTACACGCCAATGACATTTTGAAGTGAGTCGCAGGAAACATGAACCCAGGTGCATGGAGAGACTAAATTGGGGTCCCAACTCTGAAGAACCCCATTAGGATCCACCAAATTCGACTTCAATTTTATCAATATATCACCTGCACCCATACATAATTAAACTTAATAATTACATTGATCATTGACTTATACATACAGATTGAATAAATAAGGACTTGAAAAATATATGAAGAAAGGCCGAGAATATAATTGAAGGAACGAATTGAACCTTCGGGAGTACCAGTAGCAGACACCATCGTCGATAATTGTTGAAGAAACGACAAGTAAAATAATAACATAGTAGCTAATAAAGCCTTCTTCTTCTTCTCCATAACACACTCAAGACTACTCTCCCTTTTATTAATTGACATCATCATTGTTTTAATTTTGTAATTAGACTATGAAAGAACATCAATATGGTACCATCATTTATATAAAGAGAGGAAAAGAATACCCTCGCTGAAAATAGACTACAGTAATCGCCCTATGTCTTGTTTTGATATTTGAGAGGAGAGCATGTAGCAATTTGACCAAAGTAAAACACCACAATTATTGAAACAATCGGGGCTTGTGTAATGTCAAAATGAGTATGGCATAGAAAGGTAGTTCGGGTATGTTCGGTTGAACTTAAGAAAAGTAAGGATAATTCTGTCTTATGTCAAATTAAAATATTTTATAAGACACGTATGATTAAATAGTTGAAAAATTTTATGAGACGAAAGTAGTAGTAATAAACCGATTAGGAGTATCTCTTTTCTTTTATATTAGTTTCATTTAAGAAATATTTTTCCTGATACATAAAAACTATTTTAGGAAAGAATTGAAGATCATATTATAATTACTCCCTCTGTCCCTAAATAAACTTCCATTTTTGACTTTTTGAGGATTTAAGAGAGAGAAATTTTTGTGTTGACTTTCCAAAAATATCCTTGATGTGATGTGTAAAAGTAAGATGTGATAGGTAGATTATTAGTAAAAAGGTATGATGTGATAGGTAGGGTATGAAAAAGTAAGGGGTCAAAGGGGTTTTTTAAGGGAAAAGAGAAGTTTATTTAGGGACAAAGAAAAAACGAAAGAGAAAGTTTATTTAGGGACGAAAGGAGTAATATACTTTTTCCAATTGTATTGAATTTATACTATAATTTATTGAATTATTTATATTCCTGACCGACTGACCCCAATTGTATTGATTTTATATTACTACCTCTGTCCCACTCTCTTTGTCCACTTTTGACTTTTGGAACGTAACTGTTCATCTAAGCACTTTGACTTATCAAATTCTCTCAATGTGTAAGCCTAAATATAGTCATGTGTGATCTTGTTTGATCTGTCTTAACATATAGATTATTAATAATAATTTCTATAATTTTTTAATATACAAATTACAAGATAAAATAGATTAAAGAAGTGCATTGGATGGTGTGCCAAAAGGTAAGTGGACAAAGAGAGTGGGACGGAAGGAGTATAATTTAATATACTTTTCTTATAATTTTTTGTAAAAGTGTTTCACTGTTTGACAAAAAAAAGTCAAAGCGAGAAGAATTTTTAAAACCTGATAAGGTAGAATTTAAAAAAAAGACTTTATTTGCTTTTGTTTTAGCATCGGCAAAATATTGGATGGTGCCACACAACAAACATTTTCCAAGTATGAAAACGGCAAGTGTGAAATAGAATTGCACTTAAAAATAATAATGTTCCAAATATGGACCCATGTTACGCAAAACACTCTTTATATACTTTGCAGTTTTCGCTTACAATTTTGCCTGCGTTAGTAATTAATTAATCCGTAAATGGCACGTCTTTTTTTCTTTCTTTTTACAATTGGTTGCCTTGATCACATCTCTTCATTCTTTTGTTAGTGAAATGCAACAACTTTTATTAACTCCACGCTATTAGAATAATGCTTTTTTAATGATATTTGTCAAAATATTGGAATAATAATATTGCTCATTAAATTCTGGATATTGGCTCTATTACAAAGTAATATCTGTTCATACTATTCTCAATCTAATGATGCACAAATAGTCAATGCTTTCGCTTCTGTTGAAGCTCAAATCTGAGTGAACTTTCTCATGAATCCTAGAAAGTGGGCTTGCTACCACTCAAGTCAGACGAGAAATTCCACACTATTATAATGTATTATCTCTTTATATATATATATATACATATATATATATATACATATATATCTATATATATATATGTGTGTGTGTGTGTATATATATATACACAATAATACAAAAAGTTAATGCATATACTAGGTTTCAAACTTTTCATCTCAATTTGGAAGATTCACAATCATGTCGTTCGACAACAATTTTTTTGACAATAGAGCTTATTGTGATATATATGTCTAGTTAACAAAAAATATATTAAAAATCTACTTAAATATAAATAAAATATTAAATTTATACCAAAATTAGATATTCTATGTTTTTATTTACTAAATAGGAACGTGGTTCATACTATGAAATGATACAACTTAAAATTGTATGTTCGCATTTCGCTGCGTTTTTACATTATATTTTGATAGTCTCTTTGACATTAATTATAAGTCATATTTTAGTATAAAAATAGTAAATTTTAGATTTTGGTACAAAGAACATATAGTCCTAGTTATGTTATTATAAATCTTTTGAATCAAGAGAAGTTCTATGATCATTGGATCCAAGGTTTGCATGCACCTTCTCAATCTCAAGTTCTCATTATAATGTTTTAATTATTTTTTTATTTAATAAATGTTTTTTTAATCTAAACCTCAAAAACGATTCCTCAATAAATGTTAATCATACTCCCTTCCTCCCTTAAACTTTTTCTCCTTTTTTTTCTTTTTTCCAAAAAACCACATTCGCCATTACTAGCCAATTCTTACCATATTCATCATCATATTAAGGGTATTTTTGGAAAATCAACTCAAAAATATCTCTCTTAAATTCTCTAAAACTCAATAAGAGAAAAGCTCTAAGAGTTTGAAATTGAACGAGAAGTAGAAATTATATGGAATTGAGTTTTCTAATTCCGATTCATTTTTTGGCACTACCAATTCTAAATTCACATACTTTTGTGCTGCCAAACGGTAAAATTAGAATTATTATCCATAATTTCAATTTCACGTACCAAAGGAACCTAAGGGGCAGAGGTAGTATTAGCTAGTAGAAACTCTGGACTGGTGATCAAATGTTTATTTGACATATATAACGGCCCATGAGTGACATTAATTTAAGTCAGAATTTGCCTTGAACCAAATATAAACAAAATAAAATGTTGTACAAAGTGTTGTTTAATAATCACTCCCTACAGTAAAATTTATGATGTTTGACTGATATAATTTTTGAATTTTTTATATAAAAGAAACTATCCCAAATTAAAATAAAGTATGAAACATTTACATATATAGGGAACTTTTTTAAATTTACACAATAATGACTTATTTGATGCTACTCCGTATTAATTAGTATAATGCATCCCAGACTTTCAGTTTCATTTTTACCCTTTTTGTCCTTCAAAATCTTTGAACCAGTGCCTTTACAATTAGAAAGTACGGAGTAATATACAATTAGTTTCCGCCTTCCCAACAGGAAAATTCAGTTTCAGTGTATACCATCTTCACAATTGGCTAGTTCTCAGTGCATATTGCCTTGTGATGGCAGTAATTTGATTTTCAGTAATGGGCAGTATAATCTTTTTAGTCACATTATAAAGAAATTATCCCAAATAGGAGTCAAACATACTCCGTAGCATTTATCTTAAAAATAGAAGTTCCATGATTTTATGTTTAAAAAAGAGTTTGTATTGTAACATTACGACAGTATATACTGGCATCCTGCACTGTATTTTTGGTAATATATATTGATATTATTGATATTATACTTTAATTTTGGGGATAAAACATGAAGTTCCTATATAGAAATTTTCTTCATGTTTTACTCCTAATTTAATTTTTTAACAACATTATAGTCTCATGTTCAAATGAAATGTATAACTGATTTATTAATTTAAAATTTCAGTGGTAAGGGTCTGATTCGGTATTTTCAGTTCTTATTTTTTTGAAATCCGACCCGTCCAGCCTGTAGTATTTTGAAAATGGTTGGTTTGACTCGTGATATAATTTACTACAACCTTTTAAAAACCGCTTTACAGTTTGATACAATATAATGTCAATCCGATTCAAAACAACCCCGCATATCCCTACCTTTCACTCCGCTCTCCATCCTTCCACGAGTATGTATACCAGGCATACGAATGTATGGTGTTTTTCGGATTGGAAAAAGAGTAAAATAGGAGTAACACATTGAAAATATACAAAAATAGGAGTTTTATGTTTTTATTTCAGAAATAAGAGTTAAAATACATATACAATGTCAATCATGACCACATAATTACCAAAAAGTATTGTAAATGTTCATATAGAGTGCCACGTTATCATAGTGCAAACTCTTAAAAAAATAGAGCTTATATTTTGATATTTTCTCTATAGTTTACTCTTATTTAGGGTGGTTTATATATATTCCCTTATATCTATTATCTTCATGAATACTTATTTTCGAGCATAACTGAATTTTAAAAAATAAGTTGTTCGTCATCATTAAATAGATACCACTCTTACTATTACGGTTTCAAACTAAATTTTCATTGATAATTTGATAAAATAACATATATATACCCGATCACGGGTTTAGATATCTGGCCCACCCGTAAAATAACGGGCTTGAGCTTGACATTTTAGGGTACGGGCCAGGCTTGGACCTTATAAATGGCGGCCTGAATATTTAGGGTCAGGCTCGAGTTTTATGCTCAAGCCCACGGCCCGCTCTGGCTCGAAGAAACTAAAATATTTATTATTAGTTTAATTATAATAAATAACAATAACAACATTAATAATAATAATAATAATAATAAATACTATTTCAAATTATTATAAACACATGTACATACTTCTATGGAGAAAAAAGTAAATTATAAATATATTTTATAAAATGTATACATCTTTATTACTACGTATTGTTTACAATGTATCACACATTGATAATTGTTTTCAAATAAATAATATTACGTACTCCGTACGTAGTAGCAATATCAAACAAAACACATTAGTTATTCTTCCATTACTCATTATAGCTATGATGTCAAACATATATCTAATATATTAACCCATTAGTTTATTTTAAAAAATCATTTTTTAAATATTTAAAAGTTTTTGTCGTGCATATCGGGTCGGCCCGAAGCTTGCGGGGATCCATGCAGGTCGGGCTCGGGCTTCAATTGTTAGGCCCATTATACGGACCGGGTCGGGCTTAGAAAATTCAGGTAATGTAATGTCTCGGCCCGACCCGGCCCGCACTTTTATGAGGTCTACTTGTTGTTTTATAAAAATTTTATATACTTTTGAACGGTGTAATTCTTTTTTTATACCAATTTGTAATTAAAGTAATTTTAAAAGTGATGAGATATTGATTATTGTTTAGGGTGCGACAAGTGTGACATCCATGACCGAGGGAGTGTTTAAAACTCGAAAATAGATACGAAGTATTTTAGTAGTCATAAATTTTGCAGGTCGATATGCGATAATATGATACTTCATTCGGTTCTAAAAAAATTCTTGTTTTAAATTTTTTGGTCAAACAATAACACTATTTGACCAAAAATTGTAAGAAAAATATATTGAATTATAATACGGAGTATAAATTTAATATGATTGGGCTCATTTAATAATATAGTTTTGATATATTAAAATTTTAGAATATTTATTTATTTAGATTATGTTTAATTTGTGATTAATAAATACTAGTATTATTCTTTAACTAAATATTAAAATAAAAAGAGTTTTTAGGAGCAAAGGCCGAAGGGGGTCTCGGACACTAAGGCTTTGTTTGGTAACAGCGTTTTCAATTAGCGTTAGCGTTTTAGATAGAATTTTAATGGTGGAGATTAATTCTGAAAACTCTAACGCTAAAGGCTATCGTCGGATAGCTTTTTTAAAAACGCTAACGGTAATCTCTGACGCTGATGCCAAACGGGGTCTAAATTAGATTAGACTACAATAATTGTGGCACTCCATCAAAAAAAAATATCAGCCTTCAATTGAAAAGAGAGGAAGCAATTGGATGGGTTCAATAGATTTCATACTTTTCATAATTGCGGGACAAGTAAACACTTTGCGCTCCTCCTTCTTCCCTTCTTTCTCGGGTTTTTACTGCAATTGGATGGGTTGAATAGATTTCATACTTTTCTCGGCTTTCCCTTGATGGAATCGATCTCCTCGAAAGTCAAAAGGGTATCTTATTTTTATCTTCACCAAGGTTCCCATTATCTTTGATTTCTAGCTAATTACAGTAATATGCTAATTTAGGTTTGTAGTATTAGATTTATAATTTATTGCGAAGTTTTTTCCATCTGTTACTGTTTTACACCTTCGCCTGTCTTGATTTTCCGCCACTCTTTCCTGGTTTTACTGAATCTAGAGCTTTAGAGGTCGATGGAGTATCGTTATTGTTATTATTACTAATATTATTATTTGTTTTTTTTGGGTTTATATGTGTGTGTGTGTGTGTGTGTTTATATATGTTTATATATATATGTGTGTGAGTGTGTGTTTGTGTGTGTGTGTATACAACTGGTTCCGTTGACACTGGATTTCAGTGTCAACGGATGACACTTGCCCATTTTGGCACTTCCGGTGCCCCGTTTGCAAAATTGATGGTTCTCCGGTTCCCCGTTTGCAAACGGAGCACCGGAAGTGCCCCAAAATGACAGTGCCACCCGAGTGTCACCATACTCCGGATATAAACTTTTCTTTGGCGATTTATGGTTCTAATAATACAAGAATACCCAATAAAGTGGAGTAGTAATTGCTATTGAATCATGTCTTTCATGATTTTCTTTTTTTTTTTGGTTGAATTCCTTCGTGGATTCCATTGCTCTATGTTTGGTTCAAGGAATTTGGAAGGAAAAGAAAAGAGAATAGTTCTCTCGTTCCGCACCAAAATGGGGGGAATTTTGTTTTCCATCCTTAGTACATTTTGTCTTCTCGTTTTTTACCTCCCAATTTTCTTTTCTTTTCATCTACAACCAAACAAGAAAAATAGTTTTTCGTCTCATTTTATTTTCTTTTCCCTTTCAAATTCCATGAACCAAATGTTGTGTTAGTGAATCGGTATATGCTTCAAGATTTTATCTACACACATTTGCCACTTGCCAACTTGCAGGAAGCTAAGAGTATATAGAGTTATTCATTTGTAAGCAATTTCCGACCTTTGTTTTGTGTATGTTTATGCCAGTGATGATAGTGAGATAGGGAATAAGATGTTTTATTCGAGTTTAATTTGATACGTCGATAAAAACCAGCTAATTTTATCCTGCAAATGACTCTCCCCTTGGAACAAATATTGGGGGTACATTGGGGGTTAACAACCTCTTAATTAATTAGTGAGCATAAACACCCTGGTAGTGAACATAATATGTTATTTAGTGAGCATATGGCTACAACTTTGACCCAACGAAATCTGCATTTGTCTATGAAAGTTCAGTTTTAACCATAGTCCCGACATGTGTTGATTTATGCTTAAATAACATGATCTTTAATCCACGGTTACACTTATTGGGAGCCACATTGGTAAAGTACGTGATTTTGATTTGTGACTCTAAGGTCAGACTTTCCTGCTTATGGGTTCACCGGCAACCACCAAATTTTGACATCTGCTCATTTGTGTTGTCAGGTTAATGAATCATGAGGCTTTACCAACAGATATATATTTGTAGTGTACTCAGTGACTGGTTCTTGTTCAGTTCGACCGCCCATTAAGTCGAATGGATAGGTCAGACAGATCAGGCTTTGTGAGTGGGGGAGGTAGCTCATTGGGATTCATCTTGCTTGCTTACTTTATTCTGCTTTACGGATCGTTCTGCTAGATTTCGTTACTGAATGGTCATGTGGGGTTGTAATGGTAATAATAATAATAACAATATGTTTCATATTTCAAGCGGTGAGCTGGTAAGGTCTCGTCCTCTTGGCGATACAACCTTGCGATTGGATTGCTTTGGATATGGAGAAAGTGAGAGCTCCTCCATGGCTGCCCAGTGCAGAACCAACAGAAATGTACTTGTGAATAATGAAGAAGATGATGATGATGGTTGCAGGTTGGTGCTTGGTCTTGGCCCAACCCCTAGTTTTCCCTCCGGCGATAATTATTCTTATTGTTCTGATGGGGGTAAAAAAGACACTGGCTTTACTGCTCTTTTAAACCAGAAAGATCCATCAGGACATGATTCAGTCCTCAGTCTTGGTTTCTCTGGGAGCATTGATCAAGTTGTGGACGATGGAGGTTCAACATCGGCCAAGAAATCAGGCGGATTCATGCCATCGCTCATTCTAGCACCGAGAATGGAAGACTCTGATTACTCGAGGAGCACGGTGACATCATCAGACCGTAATTCCAAGAAATGTGCGTTTGAGGGCTGTACGAAAGGCGCCCGAGGAGCTACCCGTCTTTGCATCGGGCACGGGGGCGGGCAGAGGTGTCAGAAACCGGGGTGCAGCAAAGGTGCCGAGAGCAGGACGGCGTACTGTAAATCCCACGGTGGAGGAAGGAGGTGTGACTACCTCGGATGCACCAAAAGTGCCGATGGGAAGACCGACTACTGCATCACCCACGGCGGAGGGAGGCGGTGCGGGCACGCCGGAGGCTGCCCGAAAGCGGCGCGGGGCAAGTCGGGACTCTGTATTAGACACGGCGGGGGTAAGAGGTGTAAGGTGGGAGGGTGTGCCCGCAGCGCGGAAGGTCAGGTGGGGCTCTGCATCTCTCACGGCGGCGGCCGCCGTTGCCAATATGCCGGCGGCTGCGGCAAGGGCGCCCAGGGCTCCACCTCCTTCTGCAAGGCCCACGGCGGGGGGAGACGGTGCGCGTCTCCCGGGTGCACCAAGGGCGCCGAGGGGACCACGCCTTACTGCAAGGCGCACGGCGGGGGGAAGCGGTGCCTCTTCGGCGGCGGCGGGACGTGCCCGAAGAGCGTGCACGGGGGGACGAGCTTCTGCGTGGCCCACGGCGGCGGGAAGCGGTGCGTGGTCCCGGGGTGCACGAAGAGCGCCCGGGGGCGGACGGAGTGTTGCGTGAGGCACGGCGGGGGGAAGCGGTGCGGGGCGGAGAGGTGCGGGAAGAGCGCCCAGGGGAGCACCGGCCTGTGCAAGGCTCACGGGGGTGGGAAGCGGTGCGGTTGGGAGGGGGAGGGGGAGAAATGCGAGAAGTTTGCAAGGGGGAGAGGGGGGCTCTGCGCTTCACACGGCAGTTTGGTCTATGGGAGGGGGAGAAGCGGAGATGGCGGGGGAACCTCAGACTCCGACATATTTCCTCCCTTCTCCTCCTCCGGGTCAGGGAAGCCACCGGAGAAGAGCTTTGAATTCGCTATTCCGGAGGGGAGAGTCCACGGCGGCGGCCTTATGTCGTTGTTTGGAGGGAACCTGAAGAACACCGTTGTTTATAAAGAATAATTTAAAATAATGATTTTTTTAGAAACTGTGTTCGATCACAGTAAAAATGTAGAGGATGCAATAAATCCAAACGCGGGTAACGCTGTTGCCCGAACTAGGGGAAAACAAAAGTGAAACAATAGATTGTACTGAAGAAAAATGGCGTGTTTATTGCAGAATGAAATTACTTTTTTGCATCAGTGGTGAAATTGTAATTTGTAATTATCAATATCAATAATAAGCACTGTTTTTGTGTTTTTTTGGTGCCATAATTACAGGAATTACACTAGCTTCATGCTAGGAATAAACCAAAATAATACTCCCTCCGTCCATAAATAAACTTCTCGTTCACTATTTACATGGTTAAACTTTATTCACTTTGTTGGCCTATTTTCGTCACTCATTTGATAAAATAATATAGTCATGTCCCTTCTAATTTTGTAGATCTTTTGATATAGTTTTTTAATATGTAATTTTTATTTTTAAATATTGCACCATTTTTTATATAAAATGACTTGAAAGTAACTTCAGTCAAACATCATAACGCGCAGCGGGAAGTCTATTTATGGACGGAGGGAGTATAGAAAAATTTGCTCTAAATAGAACTAAAACATAAGTCATTTTTTAACCGCACTTGCACTTTTTTATTTTCTAAATAGGACTTTCATTTGTATTATGATTCACAAGGACGAGATGTCTCTGTTTGCTTGGGGTACACCATTTTAAGGGAAAAAGTTTGGAAAATTCATCACACTACCATAAGGCCGTGGCATGTGCAAAAAGGGAAGGTGACGGGAAGCTGAGGTGGCATGCAGGAAGGGAAGGAGAACACAGCCCCCCTTGCGGGAATGGGAAGAGCAAGAGCTCCTCCCTGTTTTCCCGTTCGATTTTTTTGATTTTTGAATTTTTTTAGATTTTTAGTTTTTTATTTCTTTTTTTATTTTGAGTTTTGTAAGATTGTAATATTTAAATTTATTTTATATATTTAGCTTAATTATTTAAATTAAATTGAGTATTAAAAAATAATATTAAAAATTAAAAAGTAAATTTTTATTATTTTATGTTTTTTGTTTAATTATTTAAATTAAAATAAGTGTTAAAAAATAATTGAAAAGTAGATTTTTATTGTTTTTGAGTTTTTAGTTTAATTATATAAATTAAAATACTAAATAAAACTAAAAAGTGAAGGACTGAAGGGGAAAAGGGGAAGACATTTTCCTATGAAAAATTATATATAATTGGGGATCATTTATAAAATTTACTCATAAATGTGTTGAAGCTATAAAATAGACATGAATCTGAGATCTCAAAAGAATTTGTCTTTTTTAATCACCCAAACATTTCAAAAAACTGTTTCTGGGTACCCCATATTTTTAGGAATTAATTGCCGGGTACCTCACATTTTTAAAATATATTTCGAGGTATCCTCTATTTTAAAAAACTAACTACCGGGTACCTCAAATTTTTAAAATATACTCCGGAATACCTCCAAATATACATTAACTTATCCGTGAAGGACATTCCGTCTCACTCTCCGTCAAAGACAGTTACACCATAATTTTAAGAAATAAAGGTTTGGAATTCTAAAAATAATCTTGATTTTTATACTTTAAGGATACGATGACCCTCACAAGTAAGTAAATACAGAGTACTCCCTCCATTTCATATTAACTGTCCATTATAACTTTCTTAGTACATTAAGAAATGAATTAATGTAGACATAAAGTATATCTATATTCATTCATTTCTCAATGTACCAAGAAAGTCATAATGGACAATTAATATGGAATGGAAGGAGTATATATTTAGTATACACTTTTCTAAAAAGAAAAAGGACAAATGACTTATCCCGAACACTTCGTCGGGTGAAGTGTCAGCCATGTAGGATCATTATTTGAACCGTAAAGTCAACATTGACTATGGTATTTTGCATGCAAATATGCAGCGTTTTCTCTCTGTTTCGGTTTCAGAGGTTTCCCGGCGAGGGAAATCCGTCTATAAATATCGCCGGTATTCACCTTTTCCCAGATAGGCGATTCAGATTGAAGCTTTTACAGCTGCTCTAGACTTCCCGTCCTTGTTCAAACCCTAAAAGGCAGTCGTTTTCGCAGTATCATCTCCAATCTTTCTTGCACGCCTTCATATCTTCATCTTCAAGATCTTCTAAACTTTTGCTCGTTTGATTCTCTGTTTACAGATTCTCGTTTCTGCAGATTCGAACTCCGCAATCGGTAATACCGCTCCGACTTCAATTCTTCTAATCCTTTCTTTCTTAAATAGATGATGTTTTTTTAATTCAAATTCTGAATCCCGCGCATTCATACAATTCTGTGAATTTTAATTTGTTTGAGTTCTAGAGGTTATTATCATGCATATAGATTCTGCCGTCTTCATGTGTTTTAGTTCAGAGTCTGGAAATTTTAGGTTAAAATTGAGAAGGTGCGCTGAAAGGGGGAGAATTGCGATTCAGAACTGTTATAGTTTTTGTAATTCATCTTTTTACTATCATGTAGATGTAATTGCAGAAGAGAATTCATGGAAAACCTCTACGGCGGGCGTAATGAACCGAAAACTCCGACAATCAAGTATCTCGACGGCAAGGTGTTGCCGGTCGGTATCGGCCGCGGTCGATTTGAAGCTCCGATACCGCTGAGTCCAGTTTTCGATCCCTACATCTCGTCTGGGAGCTCTAATTCTCCGAGTTCGTTGTCTCCGTTTTTTCGCCGATCCGGATCGGGCGTGCCGTTTGACCTAAGCGATGGCGGCGGCGGTAGAGGACTAGGGTTTCGTTCGCCTCTGGCTTCGATCGAGAACCTGGTGCCGCAACCGTCGCGGTCTCCGATTGCGTCGTTGCTAAAGACTCCGGTGAAAGTCGAGGAGGACGTGATTGTCATGGACGGCATTCTCGTTAAGCAGAAAGGCAGTAGTACCAGATCGAGAGGGACGTCATCAGATTCAGGCGATAAGAATAGCTTCTACAAGAGGGACAAGTGCTTGTTCTGGGAGGAGTCTGGTTCTTGCCGCTTAGGTTCAAAGTGCCAGGTTCATCTCTTAATCAATGCCAATATAATCTCAAGCATTTTTGTCATATTTGCACAATTCCATCAAATTTGCAGTGATATTATGTTCTGCTTTCTCTCGAATCTTTGCATTTATCAGTCAACTTGAACCCTGCTGATCTTGAATTTATGTGAAAATGTTGACACAGTTTGCACATGGACAGGAAGAATTGCGTCCGGCTCGTTACGCCACCAAGGTATGAAAAATATTGAATCCGATTGATTTTTGCAACTAATCAGAATCAGCAAGGGGTTTTATCTGTACAAAAACAATGACAGATCTGCAAGTCATTCAATCTGGGGTCATGTTCTTATGGCACGAAGTGCAGATTTGTTCATCAGCAAGAGCCAATGGAGGCCAATTCAGCAGTTCTATCCCCAGCTGCTGGAGCTAAAGTGGGCTTCCCTGTCACACATACTGAATCCCAACAGCCTGCAGCTAGTGGAGGGAGTAACATCACCCCTACAAGTGCTTCTGGAGGGAATTATAGCACCTCTACAAGGGCTTCTTCTTCTAGTGCTGGACAAACTTCTGGAGGGAATTATAGCACCCCTACAAGGGCTTCTTCTTCTACTGCTGGACAAACTTCTGGAGGGAATTATAGCACCCCTATAAGGGTTTCTTCCCATACTGCTGCACAAGCTTCTGGAGGGAATAACAGAACCTCTACAAGGGCTTCTTCTTCTACTGCTGGACAAGCTTCTGGAGGGAATAATAGCACCTCTACAAGGGCTTCTTCTTCTACAGCTGCACAAGCTTCTGGAGGGAACAATAGCACTTCTACAAGGGCTTCTTCTTCTGGTACACATACCAAATCCCAACAACCAGCTTCTGGAGGGAATGAATTCACCTCTACAAGTGCTTCTTCTTCTGCTGCACAAGCTTCTGTAAACACTGGCTGGTCTCCACTGGATGATGGTGTCCAGATCACCTTGCCTGAAAAAACTCCAATCGGGGAAGATGTTGATGCTTATATTCAGCGTGTTCTCTATGGCCCTTCTTGTAGAAAGAGATTGCCTGCTTTCGTTGAGATTTGCCCGGAGTAAAGTGATCTGCCCTCCTCATGTCCTACCGGTAATTCCATATCAGTCTTTCCAATTAACCACAACAAACAACCAACACATACGATTCTTTGCTATCAATCCGAAAGCACATTATATCATAAGCTGGGGACACCAAAGAAGGTGAACACTACTACTACTACTACGTATTTTTTGGTCATATTACATGTGCATATCTGTCTGTATGAGGTTTCAATTAGTTTGATATACAACCAGAAGATAATAAAGTCCATCTGCATAAATAAATGGACATATAATGGAACTTCGATATGCTGCTCCTTATTGCACTTGGAATGGTAGTGATTCTTGCTTGTTTGAAGATACTATTCTTTTTTGTACTATAATCTCGACAACTCAAAAGAAACACATACATTTCGCATCGGTGATTGAATTTTCAGAAAATTGTTAGAATGATTTGTCTGGTTGAACTCTTTTGAGCGAAGGCCTTATCTTTAAGGGTGTTTGTATTATATTGCTTAACTAAGACAGCAAACTGAGTCATTGCCAACTGGTTAAAAGTGAGCAGAAATCCCCAAGCTTGAACAATGACATAAAGATGAACTGGGGATTGGTGGAAACTGGCATGAAAACCAACTCCATCTCATTGTTCAAGACTCACTCTTTCTGCTAACTTATCACTTCTTTGCCAGTTACCCAAAGCTACAGAGTTATGCAGTCCCCCCATGGGATGCAATGATCAAAATCATCAAATCCCACTAGGGGTTAATTCTCTTTGGCTCTACTTGGTCTATGTTTTGATAAATACTTGATATTTTTCAACAACAAAAAAATGAAATATTAACATATAATGTTTTAGTGTAGCAGTTTAATTGCCGTTTATTCGTCTTTAAAAACAATCTATTCATCAGGATATGGACTAATTGTTCCAAAACCCTCTTATAATCCACATGCAAAGAGACCACCTCTGGCACCCCACTGGAGGGGCAAATGGGCAATGGCCTTACATGTTTTGCCTTGGAGTCTTCTTTGAAGTGCCTATATAGTGAGAGGTTCAAAAGATTCATAGGTTCTCTAATATGTCTGGAGAATCGATTCCTAATTCATATTGTTCAATCACCTGAAGTACCAAGTGCACTATTAGACCATACCTTTACTCTTTCAAATTCTGGGCCATCAAATTCTTGCCACATATGAGATAATTAGTTCATATGGGACACCGTAGCGGCCTCAATTAGGGCCAATGTCACCCCGTGGAAACGTTGCGTAAGCGCATATATAGTTCAAACTTTAATATTTATATTACACATTGAATATAATATTTGTTGTGGTTAAATATGTTTTTGATCTCTATAAAATTAGCAAGTTTCATTTTTTGTTCCTCTAAAAAATTTTCAATTAATTTATCCCTATATAGAGCCTTTTGTTTCAAGTGATCTTTCCACCGATTTAGAAATGATGTTTGTAAAATTGGTGAATTTTGATTTTAGTCCTTTTTTTATTTGGAAAATTTTATTTTTGGTCTCTAAGACATGGTTAAGATCAACTCTAGATTGGTGAAGGGCAACTTGAAAAAAAAAAGTATTTGCAGGGTTGAATTAATTAAAAAAAACTAAAGGAAAACACTAATTATACAAGGACCAAAACCATATTTAATTATGTTTGTTGTATGAATACTTTGTACAAATTAACTCTATTTGTAATATGAATTGTTAATGGTAGAATAAAAGATATCTCAAAATTCTAATTGAACAAATTAACTTCTCGCTTTACAATTTCATCCTTTTAATTTTACAATGTCAAAGAACCAATTCAACTAAACATTAATGAACTAGGCGACGATAAGTTTTGAATACGTGACTTCTTACTGAGCAAGGCTTTAATATAATATCAAAGAATTAATTTAACTAAAAACTCAAACATATAGTTGTAGATCTAGGAAAGACTACATATACTTTTCACAAGCGCAACAAAAAATTTAAAAAGACATCAAACAAACCTTAATTTGTTTAATTTATACTTCCTTCGTCTCAATTTAAATTGGTTATTTATTATTCACATGATCAAACTTTAATCATGTTCTTGATCCATTTTTGTGACTCATTTAAAAAAATAATATAATAATGTCATCTCATGTTTTATTGAATTTTGGATGTAGTTTTTAAATATGCAATTTTTCTTTTTAATTCTTTATCAATTTTTAAATAAATTTTTAATTGAATTGAGGAAGTACTATTTTACTTTATTTCTTTCTCTTACATATAATCACTATTTTTTAATATAACTTATAATTATAACAGAAAATTAGATTAAAAAAAAGCCTACCGAGGGGTGGTCTAGAGTAAAACCTTTATTAAACCAAAAACCACATGTCTGAGTTTCTATTTGAGTTGGATCATTAAAATATATGGACTTCGAAACAATTATTGATCCCTCACTCAAGATATTAGCATTAAACATCTTACATTTAAGAAAAGTAATATTATTAGAGCATTAAACCAATATTGAAGAAACTGGCTGATGACTCAACCTATGGGCTCTCTTTTGGGTGATAGTGGGTAGAAAAGCTCTTTAAAAGAGGTATATTGTCAAGTGAGGTCGATCAACACAAATCTTGCACCCTTTTTTTATTCAAAACTTTCAACGTTAAAATCATACACTATATTCAAGTGAGTTTGATCCTCAAATATCTTGCACAATTGGTTTATTTGCACAGAAGAGTGAATTCAAATGGTGCCAACCAAATTTCCAAGCTGCTTCGCCGTTGTCTGGTAAATGGACTTGTGTTAGACCTAGCTTCCGAAGCTGCCCTCCGAGAGCCCCCGATGAACTTCTACAGTTTTATCTTGGTAGTTAATTAGGGCATGATGGATCTAACAACAACAAACAAATCCAGTAAAATCTCTAGGGTCTGGGGAGAGTGTGTGTGTGTGTACCGCAGACCTTACCCCTACTCGGAGGTAGGGAGATCGTTTCCAAGAAAACAAATGTGATTCTAATGTGAGGAGAAAACCGACCTTTTGTCTATTCTGATGCTACAAAACTCCTTCACTCAACAGAGAGAGCTGATCCACAGCCAAAAAGTAACTTCCTACTAGCAGAAATGATGCAAAACCGCTGCGTGCCATTCGCAATGAAATTCCCCTGTACAATAGACTTCGATCTGATGGATGGATTCCAGTCCATCTCTCAAATCGTTTCCCGGGAAGTTCCCATTTGAGAAACTTCCTCTCCTTTGATAAATACTGCAATAAAAAACCATCCAAAAAAAGGAGCTTATGCAGTTCAGTGCCTCATAGCCCCTGGCAACTGGGTAACACGCCAAATCAGCTTAGTGATAAGTATAATCAGCACAAAGGGGGCATGATTAGTGCCCCCTCCATCTCCAAATCAATTTGACACTTTTACTTCATGGAGTTTACTAAAAGGGTCCGTTTGGTACACAGAATTGATGGAATTGGAATTGATTTGGAATTAAAATTCCATGGGATTCAATTCCAATTCATTTTTTGCACTACCAATTCCAAATCTACATAATTTTTGTGCTACCAAACATGAGAATTGGAATTGAAGTCCTCAATTCCAATTCCATAGTTTGAATTCTGTGTACCAAACGGGGCCAAAGTGTTATTGTCTGTCTCAAATTAAAAAAATAAATAAATATCACAGCCCATTTTATCCCATCATGTCAGCCAAACAAACCACCAAACACACCAAACAAGATCCTAATTTATTTGCCTCATACAGATATAGGACAAGAAGTATAAAGGCAATACATAGATCAATCACTATATATGTTTTTCTTTTGAAAGAAAAACAAGGTATCCTTACTGAACATGAAAAATGTAAACAAACACAAGTTCGCAACTGGTGACTGCTCTGCCATATAAATCCGATGAACATGGGAAATGACCAGAAATATGCAGACAAAATTCAAACTAGTTCTCGTTCTGTGTGTGGACCCATAATTAATATTCACATGACAATATATGCACATTGCACACGAAAGAAGAAACTCGTCAACTATTTTGGTCAAGAAAACACACCTTAGGCACCACAATGCATTGCGAACGACTCTTTGCAGTATCAAATGAATGGGAGGCAGCAGCAGCAAGTGATCCGGAAAATCCAGCTGCAAGACTAACTGAGAAAGGAGATAATGGGCCAACGTCTTCATCATACCTGGAAATAACTAGTAATTTACCGCCAAAACAAAAAAATAAGGAAATAATACATTCTCCTGTGTGGCTCTTTTCGTGGAGCATTTTAATTCAAGAAATTGATATGTTTATTTACCAATTGAAGCTTTATCAACATTAAAATAAGAAAGATCCTCTATATCAGACAAGAGAAGAACTTTCAGAATATTGGCTGTATAAAAAAAAAGTAAAACCTGGGTATGGGAGTCATCCCAACAGCTTTCCAAGTAAGCATTGCTTCATGTAGGAGTTGCCATATTGAAAAGAAAATGCCACTGAAAATAGAATCTCGAACAATTCCTGACCTCATCCCTTTCCACAAAGTACCCCATCCTTCAAGGGAGATTACCTCTGATGGTCGTCTAACGTGATAAACAGATGGAGGTCTCCCACACCCAGTCATCATCCATGGATATTGTCTCATGTCATTAACTAAATTGGGATGATTGTTACTCAAAATAGCCAGAAGACGAGCAGAATTGTTCAAAACCTTTGTATTTGGCGAATATCCATGCAGTAATCTCTCTATTAAAGGAGAAACCTGGTTAATTTTCATGTTTGATTCTGTTTGTGGAATTTGGAATGCAGAAGTGACCTGAGCACGAAGCTTGATAAGCTCAAAGGGGGAAGTTATGAGTGACTCTGCCACCCCAGAAACCATTCCTGCCATTAAAGCCTCCGAGACAGACAAATAATTGTTTTTTCGACCATCTGATTAAGAATTATGTTGAGGGAACACAAGTAGATATGGTCAATATACAAAAACTAACCAAATGTGTTATCATTTAAATATTAAACACAACAATGCATTTGATATGCATGGATATTAATGCATGAACTCGGCATTTCAGCCACTTGAAAGATGTCCAGTTTGCAGTTCCATTTTCAAAGTAAATTAAACACTTGAAAAGATTAGCTAAACACAGACAATGCAATGGAATGTCAAAAGAACCGAACTCTTTTATACTCCCTCCATCTCAACTTTGCCACTGATAAAATCTCGTGACTCTGAGAACTAGACAGATATCATAATCATACACAGGAAGAAAAACATGCTACCTTTGTAGAATGAGGTCAGCAGTTCATAAATGCCAAAACGAGTCCCAAGACCAAATGTTCTTCCCACTGCCAACCACCCTAGACCACTGTACAAACCTAGAATGTTTCCCAAACACAAACAGCATTACCCAGAGATTTGAGACAAACAAAAAGGAGACATACTTGTTTCAGAGAAATTAGAATCACAACCATTTGGAGGCGGACGGAGTTACCTGAAATGCCTGATAATGTTTTAACCCTGTAAAGAACCTGAGCAGTTGTCAATTTCTTACTGGGATCTGAACCTACCTGTATATTATTCCAAGGAACCAACACATCAACACTTTCAACAACAAGACACACACACACACACACACACACAAAGTAGCATTCCCTATATATAGAAATCATTCTGTAGAAACAAACCTGCACAAGAACTTTAAGAGTGTCGAGAGGGCAAGTAAGGGCACTACTGAAAGCAGTGGCCCATGCTCCAGCAACCAAATGGATTCCGAAAGTCTGGTCTTTGAGCATCTCATTCATCCTAAAAGGTAAAAAACGCTCCATTAAATGGGTCTATATGTGCGATACGGTAAACAGGAATTTGATATTGGGAGATAACTGTCAGGAAATATTTTTACGGGGGCACTTCGATCACAATGTACATAACACAAGTAAATTTAAGTGACAAAAATTTAAGTGACACAAGTAACAAAACAAACAAATATGCCCTTTACCTTTTACATTGTATTCTAGCCAATTTTTATATTTGTCAAACCAATCATCACAAAAATGTCTTGGCCTATTCGCTATTATTTATGTGGAAAATCATGGCCTCTTGATTGACATGGTCCTCTAATCAAATATATTCATCTTATTTAATCTCTTTGATTAGGTGATAATCGGTAATTCTTTTTCTATCTGAAGGATCCCATGGTAGATCACTTAAATCAATTTCAAAAGGCATTGAAGGTGCAGATGGTCCAACATCGGGTGTTGACTGTTGAAGGAACTTTCGTTTAAAAAAATTCTCAATTTTGTTTAAAAATATAAATACGAAAACTATTCTAGTAAAGTTATAACCAAAAATTGAGAACAAATATTATGGAATACAAAAAAAACTATTATCTCAATTATCAATTAACTCAATTATCTAACAAAAACTAGTAAATTCTTAACCAAAAATAAGAGAGACAAAATTAATATTTCAATTATCTCAATAATAATCTATTACAATCAATTTAATAAAAAATTTTATTTCATACAAAATACAAACAAAATAGGCTAAATAGAGAAAATTAAATCAAAACATACAAAGTAAAATATTGAAATAAATCCAGCATTAACCTAAACACCTAACTTCCTTAAATCCAAAAGGCAAACAAACTGATTTGTTAAGAAAACTTGAAAATTGAAAAAAAAAAACCTGAAAGCTGGAGGTTGAAGATGAATCAGATGAATAAATGATGATGGTCACGGGTCACCGTCAAGCAAATCGGCACTCGGCTTCTCCGCTAGACTACTGAAGCAGTGAAGCCGCAGAGCTCAGAAGGCAAAGTCTCAAAATGCAGATTTAGAATTCTTTTTTTACTCCGTAATTCCTTGTGAATTGAGTAGGAATAGGAGTGGGGTGAAAACCCCAAAATTAGCACTGACCCGATCTATTCTCCTTCCTTGCGCAGCACTCTTGAACCATAAACCCTACGGCGAAGGCTAATGGGAGACTGTGGCGGCGGAGGAATGACAGTTGCAATGGCCGGAGAGAGACTGATCCGAACAAGAAATGTCACCGCTTTTGCATATGCTCCGGTGGAATTCTCCCCCAACTCCCTCCCCAAAATATTACTCCGTAATTGAAAAGAGAACTGAAAAATTTAAATTGATATTCCACTTTAAAAATAAATAAAAATACTACAAATCCATTCGAGTTTCACATGCATACACACAAAATAATTATTTTTATATTATAGATAATAAAAATCATTATTTGTCTTTAAATTATTTAGTGTGGATTTCTAATACGTCTTTTTAAAATACTTTGTACTCTATAAATGTTTTTTATACTATAACCTTCTCCAATAATGTTGTGATTCTTAAATTTTGCAACACTTTTTTTCAGGTTTTTAAATGTGCTTATGTACTCTTTTTTCTAGTTGAAGACAAACTATAAATGGAATTGAAAAAAATGAATACATTGCAATTCGAATTTGAATTTAGAGTAATACATTAGAGAGAAGTACTAGTTACTACATTTCGTTTTGATCTTTTACTGCATTATAAGTTCACTTAGGTTCTTATGACATTGTCCGGCAATGTCATGAGAATCTTGCCGAATATGAAGACGATTTCCAAGACAGATGACTCTGAAGCACTTTGATACCTCATTCGTAATTTTGATTTTAGAGTCAAATTTTGACTCAAAAGTCTAAATTAACTTGTGGGGTGCAATTGAAAGGGTAAGGGAGCGTGTTTGGGTCAGGGCGAGGTTTACCGGAAATTAGGGAGTGTTGGAACCGTCAAATTTACGAACGGGACACCGGAGGACCCATGAGTTATCCAATGTCATGGGAACCCCACCGACTAAATATATATTCATTGTTTGATTCACATTGTTTTTATATTTATTAAGTATTTATACTATACAATTATTTGAATTTATAAATTGACGATAAATAAAATTATATTCCACTAGCTAACATAAACATTGTTATGGAGTATTAAACATGCATTGACTCTATACCATTATTTTAATTTCTAAAAAATGTTATTAAATATTTACATTATATTAGAAAAAAATAAATTTATTACTAGAAAAAAGTTAAATTAAATTATACTCCGTATATATTAAAAATTGATTGTTTAAGTTTGAATCCATCGTATTTTTAAAAAATCGAATCTATCATGTTAAAAGTAATTAATTGTTTAAAATTAACACACATGTGGCAACTAAGAATTCGTCCATTGATTCCTATATTCCTTTTTCTCTGCGGAGAACTTCATATCTGTCTCGTTCTTGGATTCTGTATCGTACTTCTCCTCTCCTTCCATTACGACAATCTCTTATGGAGAACTCTTTCTCCTCCGTTTGAGTACTCCGTCCAATGCAGGTGCTCTAATACACAAAATGATTATATATATTGGGTATTGTAAAATAGATCATAAGTCCATAAAAATATGTGCGAATGTTCACTTGTATGCTCCAATGTTTAACTCATTATGCAACAATTAGCTCTGAAGTCGTATTCGAATGGGATTCTATTTGATAAAAATCCTAATTATGTTTCGAGTTACTTATATTATTGGTGAGTACTACTTGATCACATGATCATATACAGAAGTTGTAAGAATGTGAAATTTGATTATTGATGGGTATATCCTTATACCCGACCCGAATAACCGAAAGGGATAGGTCAAAATATGACCGGTCACTTTTATCAAGTCACCAAATGATGTTAGCTCTTCGATTGGGACGGGTCAAAAATTGACCGGTCACTTCCACTAAAAAAGTGACCGGTCACATTTTGGGCGTTAGCCAGTTCGCCACTTAATGTTGCGAAGGATATTCCAGAAGACCAAAGAGATGGGTTGAACTCAAGAAATGACCGGGTAACCTTTGAGGAAAGGTGACCGGTCAGGTTGCGCTACTTGAGAAGGGCAATCAACATCAGAGGCTAGAGGACACCCCGCCGCTCATCCATCATGAGGCAAACAGTGAAGGGAATGATTGGCGTTTTGCAGGATTGATTGGATTGAGAATATCCATGTTATAATCTTTGATTGAACAATGCATGTCTTGGCTTGTAGTTGCTAGATTCATTGATTGAATAGTAAATAGATTATGTACAGTGACCTTCCTCCGGGTTTCCCATTTTGTCTATGGATGAACAGGGGAAGGTCACAAATCCTCCTCTATAAATATGATGATATTGGATAGAGGAGGGGATCCATTCTTTCTCTCACTAAAAACTAGTACACTCTTGAGACAGAGTAAGAAATATATTTCGGACTGAGGAGATTTACCCGGTCTAGGTCATACTTTGTGTTCTCGTTGTGTGTTTTATATTACGGGTCAAATGTCCAAGTTAAAGTCGGTTAACCCGCCCAGCTATATTTACACCATCAATTATCAACAAAAAAATTCAATACTTATTATATTAGGAGACAATTGAGCGTGAAGCCACACTCGTATGAGGTTTGATCAAGTAGAAATTTCAATTTTTAGTCAAGTAACTCATAAAGTAATTACTACTACGTATCAATAAACTCGGTCGGGTAGGAAGCGATTATTAAAAATGTAAGATTGAAAGAAATAGCTAATTCGAAAAGTACCATATTATGTTTAACTTTAAACCAAGTAAATTTCACTTTCCAATTTTATTTTTAAATTTTATAAAATCAAAGTCTGTATATATACATTTGAAATTAAAGAAACCTTTATTAGCTCATCGAAGACAAATAGGGACTAGGAAAATATGGAAGAACAACATCTCATATAAATATCGAATAAAAGTGTATATCTAATTTAAAATTGAATGACATTCAAAGTACGGAGTATGAAGTTATACTTATATGGTACATTATGCTTATACTCCGTATAAAAGTATTTTCAAAATTTATGCGTCAACAATAAACACATTAATTAAAATGAATTTTTGAGAAAAAAAAAAAAGATTTGAAATACCCCGGAGTAATAAAAGAATTGCACTAAAAGAATCCATACATACTGACCCAATGCCCTTAAAGTATAGGGTTCTACGAGTATCTTCTATATATTCGCCCCAGGCCTAATTGATACGCCAGAAAGCATCATCGTCTTCTTCGAACCCTAGCTCTCAGGTACTTGCTAAACTATGAATTATGGTTTATTTTTCTTGATGATACGTATAATTAAGAGTCAGGATCTGTTCAGATCACCCCCAAATTCTCAGTCTTTGCGAACTAGTTAGCTTAATTGCGTGTCTTATCCCCAAGAAATTTGTGAAATCGATGTATAATTTTATCTCTGCTTCAAAACATCATAGACTATTGATGTTTCCTGACAGCACCGTATGTCCATATGTGGAAGCAATTTATTTATGTATTTTTTATGTTAATGGCAGTTGGGGCTTTACTCACGCAAGCTGTACTCGTGCATGTAGGAATATATGATTTGAATTTCGCTTCTTTTTTTTCAAGTACTTCGGTTTTCTTGTTTTGATGAGAAAGAAAGGCAGTTTGCATTTTTTAAAGAAGTCTTGTTGTTAGAATAGGAGACTGTAATGGAGTAATCAGACCAGAGATGCTGTGTTAGTTTTTCCACTGCATCAATGGTATTATGCTATTAGTATATGTGAGTGTGAGGTGTAGTGATTAAGAGAAGTAATCTCTGCAGTAGTTCTTGGACTTGGCTATTTGATTTTTGTTTGCATCTTCACAAGTTGCTGATTTGCATTGCATTCAATAAGAAGAGCACATGCTTTAGTTTAGTATTGTGTTACATACATTCAACTTATCAGCCAGGGGATAAACATAAGAGTGTGTGCAGCACATTTTGACATGTTTAATACTCCCTCCGTCCCAAATTAGTTTTCCCGTTTTCCTTTTTTGGGTTGTCCCAAAACAAACTTTGCATTCCTTAAAAGGAATGAAATAAGTGGTCCATATTGATTCCCTATCCTCTCCATAAATATCAACCGAACATTTTTACTTTTTTTAAATTACGTTAAAAAGCAAATGTGAAGATTAATTTTGGACGGAGGGAGTATTAAATTACATATGAGTGCTGTAATCTTGTGACTAACCAATGCCTAACAACACAGTTAGTCTACTTATTCTTTCGATCATGTTTCCCTTCTTCAAGCCTTCTGATTTTTTGCTATTGTTTTTGTTTTCTATTTTATTTTGCAGCAAGGAATTGTGCGTAAGATGGGGGATGATGGTAATTACCGCTGTTTCATAGGAAACTTGTCATGGACAACATCTGACAGTGGCCTAAAAGAAAAATTCAGGAGGTTTGGAAATGTTGTTGAGGCAAAGGTATGGCTTTACATAGCAGTCCTTCACTTGTTTGTTAAGTTTGCAAGCTTACCATCTTAGTTGAGCGACTTGTTCAGCTTCTTTTATGCTTTATTAGTGACTGCACATATTTGTACTTCTCTAGTCGGGATAGGCTTGATTATGATGGTATTATTAATTTGTGTGTGACTGTGAAAAACTGTTTTGGGCATGTTCCTAGATTTTCATGTTGGTCTTGCCATTGTTTATGGCAAGCGCCATTTGCACTTATGGCGCTAAAGGCACTGTGGCGTGGTATTTCCGCCAGTCTGGGTTGTGGCGAGGCGTTTTACCTGAGGCGCGCCAGAGGCGGTCGCTTTTGCCGCTAGGGTTTCTGGCGAGTGGCGTGCGCCAGCCACGCTATAGTTTCCGCTAGGCCTACAACTATATAAAAACAGTTTGAGAGTTTGAGTAAGAATTCAACGTGCTTTTCTTAATAAATTCAAAGAGTAATACACATTTTTTATTGAAATTTGTGGGTTTACACTTGAGTTTACATTTTGAGAATTGTTTTCATTACTCTTACTGATCAAGGCATTTTTTTCGTCTAAAATTCTTTTTACTAAAAAAGTGAAAAAGCTGTTTCCAGTTTGTTTTAATAAACCACAATTCATTTTCATAATGATATCTAGATGTTCTCTGAAATGTGATGAGCCCGAATAAGCCATAAATAAGCTCATTCAGACAGACAGTTTTGTTTTCATGATGGCTTAGATTGCTTATCTGAATGGCAGTAGATAGTTCCTCATGATTCCATATCTTTTCTTTTCTTTTTTTGCAGTCATACATATCTTATTACACTTATTGCAATGTGCCTGTTTTTTTAGCAGGGGTTTTTAGTAATTTCTCTTCATTCTTCTTCATTGCAATGTGATGAGCTTGAATAAGCCATAAATTAGCTCATTCAGACAGATAGTTTTGTTTTCATGATGGCTTAGATTGCTTATTTGAAGGGTGATAGATAGCTCCTCATGATTCCACATCTTTTTTGCAGTCATACTTGTCTTAATACACTTATTGCAATATGACTCCTTTAATCCTTTTCTTTAATAGTTTCTCTTCATTGTTCTTCACTGCAATGTGATGAGCCTGAATAAGCCATATATAAGCTCATTCAGGCAGACAATTTTGTTTTCATGATGGCTTAGATTGCTTATTTGAAGGGTGACAGATAGCTTCTCATTCCACATCTTTTTTGCAGTCATACTTTTATAACACTTATTGCAATATGACTGTTTTATGCAGTTTTCTTTAATAATTTCTCTTCATTCTTTCTCCAAAATTCCCCATCATTTTCTCCATTTTCTTGTGCTTCTGTGTAAGAATTGGTTTTTATGAGTTTATGTTCACTCATTTTTCTCGTATTATTCAGGTTGTTGTTGACAAGTTTGATGGGCGTTCTAAAGGTTTTGGCTTTGTTGGATTTGATACTAAGACAGCAATGGAAGATGCAATAGAAAAAATGAATGGAATGGATTTAGATGGCCGTACAATTACTGTTGACAAGGCACAACCTCAACAGGCTTCTGGCAGAGGCTATGATAATGACCGGTCACGTGACCATGATCGTGACCGCGGTCGTGACCGTGGCAGTCGTGATTATGGAGGTGACCGTGGATCAGGTGGGGGAGAATGCTTCAAGTGTGGAAAGCCAGGACACTTTGCCAGGGAATGCCCTAGTGGAGGAGATAGAGGTGGTGGGAGGTATGGCGGAAAAGATGACAGGTATGGTGGTGGTGGTGGTGGTGGTGGTAGAAGCAGTGGTAACTATGGACCTGACCGCAATGGAGATAGGTATAGCAGTGGTCGCAGCAGGGATGGTGGAGGTGATCGATATAATTGTGACCGTAGTGGGCCATATGATCGTCGAAGTGGAGGTTCTAGAGCTGATTAGTAATGATGCTGCTTTTGATTTGTAAGTACTTTGGTTTTAAATGAGTAATTATTATTGTTTACCCCTTCTATGCTTTAGAAAAGTCATGTTTGAATTAAGTACAAGCTTTAAGTTAGGGATGGTTACTTGTGTCCTTAAAACTCAATCCCAAGATTTTTTGGGATAATTGTTAGGGGTCAGACTGCGTACATCCGACCCCTCTTACCCCGCAATGGGCGGGAGCCGTTGAGGCACTGGGGTTATGTTGTTGTTGTTTGGGGCAATTCATCAAAACCGCTTGCTGCATGACCCAGTGGCTCTATGTGAATTTTACTTAAATACTAAGGCCAAATTGTCAATCTGGAATTCTTTTTTTTATTCCCAAAAAAAGTTATCATTTCATTGTGATGATGGTTCTGTGTGCTTGTGTGAATTGCAGGCAGGCTAGAAGAAAGTTGGAGGCGTGCTACTGCAAGTGGATGAAACTGTGACCTCCTCTTCTTTGGCAGTGACATGATTGTCGATCATCAATCAAATCTTTTGAACTTGTGAAACGTGACACTAATTATCTACTCTTCTCTTTGCCCAGTAAATTGTTCGATAGTATGGTTTGTTTGGGATCTTATGCTTGCTTAATTTGCACGTTTGAGTGTGGTACCAGTCTTTGAATGCTACAATCAAATGAATGCTCTTTGTTATTCTCGCTTTTTTGAGTTGGAATTGAATGCTCTATCTGTGCCGCTGGATTAGTTGTGAAATCTCTTGCATTGAACGCCCGAAAGTCTCCCTGACGTTGTCACATGGTCACTAACTAGTATCAAGGGTTCTTATGAAACTGAGTGCTAGAGGCTGTCTTAGAAGGGGGTGGGTTTTTTATTTGGTCCTGTTCTTGTAAGTGAAAATCTGATTCTTAAAGCGGGTAATCATCATCATATCCTTCTTCGATTTGGTTAGTTCTGAATCTTTGTTTTGCATTATTAATATTGTGAACCTTTTGACAGGCTACAATTGGCCCTCTTTTTTGGGTATTACATGATTGGCTTCTTTTGGTAATTGAGCAAAAGATAGATCTACTGGCCTCTTAACACCCAAGTCGACTAGTTTCTCTCCATGAGTATATCAACTGGTGTCACACCTGTTTTCTTGTCCCGTTTTTGAATCCGATCTTTCTTGGAGTTTGTTGTTCTTTATGCCCCGGGGTTATGGAATGGATTTAAGTGATTGGTTATGCTCTTCCAATTGGTCATTTGTCTTCTGTTGTGCCACCTTTTGTTGACACTAGTAGTTAGTGTGTTGGTGTCATATTTGCTTTTTGAATTATAATTTTCATAACTTGACCGGCGATCAAACGAACTTCATATATTTGTTGAACTCAAATGCAGAAATTGAATCGGATTGCATTGGTACCCCATTGATGAGTGTGTTCTATCAGTTTTTCAAACTCGTGTAGTGTTGCGCCCGTTGAGCATTTAATGTTTCACATTATTATTTGCAAGGCATTAATCGCCTTCCTCGTTTTTGCTCCATATATATAACCTTTATAGCTAGTGTTCATATGGGCATGGCAGTCACTTAGAATTTATAAGCTAATGACGCGTTGCTTAACGAATGCATATCCCTTGGACATGGCAAAGTTTGCTTGGTTGTGGTATCTTGGCCCATATCTTTCTTAAGTCTATAGTGAAATGCTTCTTTGAATTTATGTCCGTGTGAAAAAGTTGTGATGGACTAAGATTATTATACCGTACTACAAAGCTTTCTAAGATTAGAGATGAACACTGCAAAACGGCTGCGTTTCTCTCTAAGGCCTTATCACATGTTATTAGTAAGCCATTTTCGCTTGTACAATCAATCATTGCAGTAACTCTAAATGATATGAGTTGAAATCAATCATTGCAGTAACTCTAAATGATATGAGTTGAATCATGTTCAACGAATCTCTAATAGGAAAAGAAGATCCATATCTTTGAGTGAGTCATACGAATTGCTTACTATAGTAACTAGCAACTACTCTCCAAGTGAGGTTAAATTGATATTTTACCACTTTAAAACATAAAGATGTAAATAGGATTGGAGGAACATCATAGGCAACTGATCGGATGACCACCCTTATTTGAAAGAGATACGTAGTCTTTGCTCTTGCATAATGATATTTGTTTGAAATAAGTTATCCATAAATCCAATAGATCATTGTAATCTGTAACGTTCACATTAATTGGGGACAAGGAGAGTAGTAGAGTACATCACAAATTTTGAAGTATAATTTAGTTTTTTTTTTAATATACGGCAATATCTCCCCCACAAGCTAAGTTGGGCTCTGTTTAGCTAGAAGGGACCAAATTTAACAAAGAGAAATGAGAGTATTAGAGAAGAGAGGAAGGGAGAGGATAATAATTTGTGTTTTGTTTGAAAATTTTGAGTGATGAAATTATGATGGAAGAGAAATATAATTTGTTTAGATGGAATGGAAAATGTTCGTGGGCACCGTGGCCATGCTACGGAAGAAACCAAATAAAGTGATTTTCTTTTTTCATTTAATACCAGTACTCCGTAATATTTTTGAAGGAAAAAAATAATTTTATTTAATAAAATCAAATAGTTTTATTTAATTTTTCTATTGCAACATTTATTTTATTCATAACTTTTTGTATATAAGTCATTACTTGACAAGTAATATGTTGTTAGAAATCTTTTCACAAGATGTACACAACGATTCCAACATTACATATATAATTTTGACGTTAAACACTTATGATTTTAAAAAAAGGGGTTTTATTCTTTTGATTGAAACACATTTTAAGTGTAAAGTATCTCACTTACATATTTTCTTTTAAATTAAACTAGTTTACTTTTGTCTTCATTTTGCTATAAGAAAAGCAAAGAAGAAATATGTAAAATACAAAACCATTTTCTCTTTTTAGAAAATGTGTCATACGAAGCAATATTATAAAAAAATGTAAAGAGACAAAAAAGTTTTGAACGGGGAAAGAAAAAATTAAACAAGGAATACAAAAAAATGGGTTTAGATGAAAAAATAAATCAAAAAGTATAAAATAAATAAGTAACTTCTGATATAGAAAAGGATGAGTTTCATCGCAGATTGATGGTAAAACGTGAAGTCTGCACATGATACTGCAGAAACAATATGCTTAACATAATTGATTTTCAATGCAGCTGATAAGAATCAAACTCGAGTCTATTCCCTTCACACACTCCGTGTGTTTGCCTAAGTAGTGGTGGAGCACGTATTCATTAACTTAAACAAATCATCTCATTCTTTTTAATACTCCGTATAATCAATCGTTCAACACAAAGTAAAAACATTTCAAAGTTGTTTCAAAAAAAAAAAAAAAGAGAGATTTCAAAGTCAAACAACTCTATGGAACATGACACGGTGGTTCCTACACTATCACCGCCTTCTTTTGTTCTGTCCTCTCCTCTCTCCTCTCCTCTCCAATGAAATTGAAACCTAACTAGCACCAAGCAACCTTCTACATTTCTCTACTGATATTCTCTTAATCCCCTCTTCGTCCTTCTAAGGTACAAATCTGTCTCCGAGCTGAGCTTATTCACCTCCAGATCTGGTTCGATTTCAAGCTCTGCCCAGCACTCTTAGGGTTTATATTCGTAGTTGATCTGTGTTTCTTGCACAATATGATTGCGATCTTACCTTGATTTGCGCAAAAAAGACCCTTTTTGGGTGTGTGGGTTTGTCTGATTGATTCCTTCTAAGTGATTTTTTAGATTTCTTTTAGCTTCTGAACTTTTCTCTTGTTTTATTGGAGGTGGATAGGAAGAGGGTTGTTCTTTTCTTGAGCTTTGGTCGTTCTTGGTGGGCAAAGTTTTTGGCTTTTCCGCTTTATTTTCAGGGTTTTCACTCGCCCTTGAAGGTGTTACTGCAAATAACTTCAAAACCAGGTAGATTCTTCAGAAAAAAAAATGTTAATAGTGAGAGCTGGTTAAAAATTCCAGCTATTGGGGACATTATGTCATAAAACTACTTTACCTGCCTAGTTTGAAATTGGAAGATTCTTTACACAAATTATTGTCTAGTGTATTGTGGTAGAAAATATTCAGCTTATATATTGCATTCCGTTAACATTTTTTTACCGTTTTTAGTTTTTAGGAGCATTGGAATATTGAGCTTTTTTTTTTTTGCACAAAAGCATGTTTATCCTTCTCTTCAATACAGCTGTGTATGGTGGACCTTCTTAACTTAGCTGTTAATCTTGTTACTCATCTACAAAGTTGAATTATGAAAGTGAAGTCTGCTTTAAGAATCTAAAAAGTTCGCATGAGATAAAAAGCCCATGTGAAGCTTTAACTTTTTTTTTGTGCTCATCTTTTTTTTCATTATTGGATGGCTTTTCTTGCTTCATTCATTGTCTTTTTCATCAACAATTTATTCTCATAGCCAAGCCTCTATTTGCTTGTTTTTTCCCAGTGACCACATTCATTTTCTTTCCCCCCACAGATTTTTTGAGAACAGATGTCGTTCCGCAGCATAGTTCGGGATGTTAGGGGTAGTTTCGGAAGCTTTTCGAGGCGTAGCTTTGATGTGAGGCTGTCCAGTGATCATCGCAGGGGAAGATCTTCGAACGGTTCGATCCATGACTTGAGTGACCATAGTGGACCAGTAGTTGGGAACGGCTGCTGGTCAAATCTCCCACCAGAGCTACTCTTTGATGTGATCCGGAGGTTGGAGGAGAGCGAGAGCACGTGGCCCGCTCGTAAGCACGTTGTAGCTTGTGCTGCAGTTTGCAGATCTTGGAGGGGCATGTGTAAGGAAATTGTTAGGGGTCCTGATTTGTGCGGAAAGCTCACTTTCCCTGTTTCACTCAAGCAGGTGCCTTTTCTTGATCCTTAATTGCCACTTTCATGATGATGTTTAGAATTAGTTAAACTTTACTGTGAATCTCTGGAATACAGTTTAAACCAATTCTTTGTAGAAAGAGAATTACTGAGCTCTGTTGATTTTTCATTTTCAGCCGGGATCTCGCAATGGAACTATTCAATGCTTCATCAAGAGGGACAAGTCTAATTTGACATACCATCTTTTCTTGTGTCTCAGTCCTGGTAACCTATTTTCCTTAACTTCTTCAGTTGTATGTTTTGTTGGGCAGTGTTCAAAATCTCGACTTTTCAGCTTTGCTTGTTGAGAACGGGAAGTTTCTTCTCTCTGCGAAAAGAACTCGACGAACGACTTGCACAGAGTATATCATCTCCATGAATGCAGAAAACATCTCTCAATCCAGCAACACATATATTGGGAAATTGAGGTAATATATAAAATTCAATACAATTGTTCTTAGCATCCCTTGGTCTTCTTATGACCATTTCTTGCAGATCGAATTTTCTGGGGACGAAATTTATCATATATGATACCCAGCCGCTGAGTACCAGTAGTAGTAGTAGCGCGCGCACTCTCCCGGCTCCGGGCCGCACGAGCCGAAGATTCTATTCCAAGAAAGTGTCACCCAAAGTTCCGGCGACGGGGAGCTACGGCGCCGCGCACATCGCGTACGAACTGAACGTGCTCGGAACGCGGGGCCCACGGAGAATGCACTGTACCATGCTCTCGATCCCTTCCTCGGCACTCGATGCCGCCGTACAACAACAACCCGCCGAGCTCCTTCACAGGGACGACTCGTTCCGGAGCGCCGCCTCTTTCTCGAAGTCCCTTCTGGAACCTTCCGGCGATTTCAACTCCGCCCGGTTTTCCGACATCGGCATGCCGGCACCCTACGAAGAAGGAGAAGGAGAAGACGGGGGCAAGTCGAAGCCGCTGGTTCTCAAGAACAAGGCGCCACGCTGGCACGAACAGCTACATTGTTGGTGCCTTAACTTCCGAGGGAGGGTGACGGTTGCGTCCGTGAAGAATTTCCAACTAATTGCCGCCGCCGCCGCCAGTGGGCCACCGGCAGCAGCAACCTCGCAACAGTCGTCGTCATCGTCGGATCACGACAAGGTGATACTGCAATTCGGGAAGGTGGGGGAAGACATGTTTACCATGGATTACAGGTACCCCTTGTCTGCATTCCAGGCTTTTGCCATCTGCTTGAGCAGCTTTGATGCCAAATTGGCTTGTGAATAGAAGAAGAAGAAGAGGAAGAAGAAGAAGAAAGATTAATTGTCAATTTAATTAAAATTAGACGACGCTGTAAACATGTAATGCATTGCCTGTGTTTCCCTCTTCTTCTTCACTCACCATTATAACCAGAACTGGTTTTGATAAATCTATGAATCCCACGCTTTATTTATTTTCTCTGGGAAAACGTTTCTTGTTTTCTTTCCATGTGTTTGTTCCATTTGATGAACAGTGTGCTCTTCGACTCTGTATTTAACTCCTCCTTCCGTCTCAAATTAAATTTCACATTTTCAAAGAACGAAGCGTGCGAAAATCATGGAAACCATTTCGTTTGTCCATTTGTTTCTTTGATGCTTTCTTGTCCTAGAATTGATTTTGAGTAGAACAAATTAGTGCGGTGAAGATATCAAGAAAGAGTGAGTAGGGTAATTGTTAGTATATACGGAGTAAAAATGATCAGAATTACAAGTTTGACTTTTTGGTTGAATTGATTCTTTAATTTGATATCGGAGTTTTGATGACCAAAAAATCATGAGTTTGAAAAAGTCACGCCTGCACGTCAGAGACATGTTAGAATATTTAAAAAATTCCTTGGTTTCCATGACATTCAGAATCGATTCATCAATTCCTTGGTTTCCATGATTCTCAATGTCATGGGATGAATCAGAGGTGTTATGATCTCCGTTCGTAAAATTTACGGTTCCTACCCCTCCTAATCTCCTCGGTAAACACCCCACCATGCCCCGATCTGAACACACCCTCTCACCCCCCTCAATTGCACCCCCAAGTTAATTTTGATTTTGGAGTCAAATTTTAACTCTAAAGTCAAAATTAATTTGGGGGATGCAATTGAAGGAGGTGTGGGGGTGTGTTCGGGTCGGGACTAGATAAGGGGTTTATCGGGGGATAAAGGGGGTAGGAATCGTCAATTTTACGAACGAGGCACCGAAGTATTCCCAGATTGACATTGATTTCCAATTTCATGGGAACGAGCCTCTATATAAATTGATTTCCTTGTAGTGTAATAAATTGAGGTGTGGTGGTTGATTGAGTGGTACTTGTTCCGTACGTGCATATCGCCAGATCGACCAGCCATTGGTGGTTGAGTGGTTCTATCCATTCCCTTGTCATAGAACGAACAATGTCCCAAATTTAGGACTCCTCACGTGGGCTTTTAGGACCCTTACTGAGTTTCCTCATCTTTGTCATCCCCCCAATGTCTCTCATCCATCCACATTCAACATTGCCCTTACCCAATCCCACATACCCACGACCTAATCCACTTTTCTTCTTCTTAATTCCATTCTTCACCCCACTCCTCTTCGATTCATCAAGTCTCATCCGTGTCAAGTTAGAAGGACGTGAATCTTGATGTGTTTAAACTCGAGGTTGTCGAGTCAACATGGAGCCACACTCGCCCAGGCCAGGGTCATGATCACGTCGGAGGAAAGTCTGACATTGACCAAGCCAACCGGTTGGTCCACACTCTTGAGGAGTGTATGGACCGGGCCAAACCTTGAAATGTGACACATGGACCGAGGGTGGACATGGCGAGGAAGATGTGCACTAAAATGGAGAGCATGCGACTTGAAGATTTAGTCCGACCTATGATTATTGCCTAGGCTATGGGTCATCATTTTACAGAGTCGGACGAGCGATGGATTGGAGGATGATAGAATTTTTAGAATGGGGTATGGACAACTGGATTGGGCAATAAGACACTTGAGCTGAACCACATTAAAAGATTGAATCCAATCGATTAGTTATTTCAACTCAAGAGCTTATATACCGATTATTTTTCTCACACTTTTCCGATGTGGGATACTCTTTAACACTCCCCCTGAAGTGGACAACCGGACCATTTTGAATCTAAACGGTTGACCACTTGCAAATGGACTACCATACCCTTGATTTTTTTTGAGCGCCAACACCTAAAGGACCACGAGCCGCTGGGTATGGACTTCCAGACGAGCAATCGTGTTAAACAGGCCACAGGCCGTTGGGTACATACTCCATACGGACAACTGGGCTAAAGACTAACAGGCCGCTAGGAATGAACGTCTAGACGGACACCTTGACAAACGAGGTGGGCTAAAAATGGCTCTGATACCATGTTAAAATTCCGGCGGGCTGAGAACAACGGATAGAGTGTCGGGTAAAATTAACCACTTGCATATAAAGTCGGGATCCACAATTCTAACCCAAAAGCTTAAGCTGATAGGTAGGGTTTCACCGTTCTATATATGCTAGTGATACTCATCTTTATTTTTCGATGTGGGAACTCCAACACTCCCCCGCAAGTGGTAACTAGTCTGGCCTAGTTAGCACTTGGATAAACGGGTCTAGCATCTCAATCTCTTATAGCTAGCCCACACAACGGGCGGTGGCATCTCAATCTCTTTTTAGCCAACTCAGCCCAGATCACAGACGGGTAGCTCATTTTTGCTAAACCCACATCCAAACAACCAGGAACAATCAAACTCAGACCGGACCTACTCTGATACCATGATAGAATTTAGGATTGGGTAGAGATAACTGGATTATCATGGAGATCATGTGACTTGAAGATTTAGTCCGACCTACGATTATTGCCTAGGCTATGGGTCATCATTTTACAGAGTCGGACGAGCGATGGATTGGAGGACAACATGTGATGGATTCTGGCAGATCAGTGAAGGGTCCACCTAATATATGATGTGATTGATTGGAGCAAAGACGCTAGAATTCGAAAAATATAATCCAACATCTAGGATCCAAATGACTAGTCAATCAAAGAATTGCATAGATCCTTCAAATGACTACAGTAGGCATTACGTTATCAATGAGCCCCATCCCTGAAGGTCTCCTCAGACCCGGTCAAGCATCACTGAGAGAAGATAAATTGGACTTTGGTTGCAGATTGATGACAAAGAGTGGAGTCTGCGCCTGATACTTACAAAGACTCTATGCTTAGCATGATTACCTCTCAGCGCAGTTGCTAGGAAGCGAATTCGAGTTTTACTCCCTTGTTAGCCTTTGCCAATTGCGCAATGCCCGCCAGTTACACTAGATGTGAAGGAACAAACCTCATCCCTATCGCACCTCACACAGTTGCTTCTCATTATAGCCACTTTTCTCGGCCTCTATTACATCCTCTCATATCTTAACTCCAATCTATGCTTTTAATGGAGAAGTTTAGGGTGACGACATTTTTCTCGTGGCAGAGTAAGGAGCGATGATGACGTGTTTTGGTGGCATAATAAAGAGTGACACAAACGACCCAACAATCGAGGGTGGCTTATAGGAATGGGAAAACCGAAAAGAAAAATAATAAATCGAGAAAGTATAATTTTTAATATCATGTTTTATTATAGTCTATGTGCTTGTTTGACATCAATTTCATTATATTCAACTCATTCACAAGTGTCTTCCTCGTTGCACGTATTTAACTCATAGATTACTTAGATTGAATGTGTAACAAGAAAACAAGTATTCCGTAAGACCGTAACTTGAGTATAAGAGGATGATTCAGCTGGTTATAGTTGTTTTTTAGCAATGCTATAAGCACATCAAAATGGAATGTCTTATTTATACACCTAGCACTCAAGACACGTAACTTTTGTGCATATGCAAATATTACGGAGTACATATTTGTATGTGTGTGAAATCTTGATGTACAAATAGAGTATTTCATCTTAGTATACCCCTAAGTTAATTTTTTAAACTTATCTACTCCCTCCGGTCTTAAAACTATTCATGTTTTGATTTTTTTTATCAAACACTGACGCACTTTGACCATAAATTTTGAGAAAAGTATTTTTAATTATAATATAAATTTAATATTATTGGATTTATCTTAGAATTTTTTTTGATATATCAAATTTTTATATCATTTATTTAATTAAATTATATTAAATTTGTACTAAAAAAATGTCATTATTTAACAAAAAAAATCAAAATAGAAAAGAATTTCAGAAAAATTTGAAGAACGGGAAACTGGGAAAGAGCCCGTTTCGAAAAGAGCATCCGAATGCAAATTCAGCAAAAGGCGGTGTAAACTGTAAACAAGTGAAATTACAAAATTGGACGCGGAGGACCTTCTCTGGTCCTTCGCCGTTACTCCGTAGTCCGTACATTAAAATTCACTGGACCCTATAAATACGACAGAAAAAAAAAAGAGGAACCGGAGGATATTTTCGTCAATATCATCATTACCCCTACGGGGAAGAAATTCCACCTCAAGCCTCCTCAAATCCCCACTCCCTTCTTCTTCTCCCATCCGCCACGAAACCAAATTCACTCCCTCACACAAACAGATTAACCGATCGATCGATCGAATGAAGAAGTTATCTAGCTTTGCGAGAAATCCGGCAGCGGAGAGGATCGGCTCCTGCAGCGAAGTGGCGGAATCGAGGAGGCTCGTGACGGAGCCGGAGATGGACGCGGCTCTGCAACTGATTCAGCTCAGCGGCGATTCCGACAGCGGAAGATACTGCGGCGACGAGGAGAGCGTCACCGACGCCACCTCCGATGAAGCCGCCTTGGATGCTCGCCCGCCTCGGAAACGGAAATTCCGATCGCTCGTCGATCTCTACGCCGCCACGGATCCCGTCCTGATGGTCAAGTCTAACAACCGCAAGTCCGCCGGTAAGAAGAAGTTCCGTTCAGGCACTTCTTAGTAAAAAAAATATCAGTATGTAACAATAATAATAATATAAGAGCCTGTAGTAATTATCCATAGACTTTGTTGGTATAAAGCATAAACAAGCAGCCGAAACCGTCTTTCCGGCATCTTCGGTCTCCCTGCGATTTTCATTCTCTTGCTTTTCCGATCCTTTTATTTCTTCGTTTTCTATTTGAACCTAGTATAGCTCTACATGTAAATGCAAGTCTCAATCTTCATACACATCTTTAATTTCTTGAACAAAAGAAAAACCAGAAAAATAGGTACAAATTACAGAGTATTCGAGTTTTTCGATAACTTTTATTTGAGTATACATTTTCATTTATCATTTGATGAAACCAAATGATAATGACGATCACAATTTGTTTTGTGGAATATTTTATGTAGTTTTAAATATGTAATGAAGTAGTATGTTTTATTTATATATCAATTCAATTTGTTTGAGTATTACAAAGTTAATGTTAATCATAAATGTTATTTTCAAATGACTCTTAGTTTTAGGATTGACCAAAACAAAGTCCATTCAATCTTAGAAGAATTGGAGACCAAGGGGGTAGTTAGTTTATTTTATCAATGGATCGGGAGCTGTCGAAAGAGCATGAACTAAAAAAGGAAAACGAGCAATGTTATGCTGCTCACTCTCAGTTTGGTCTTACTTTTGGTTCATTTTGTGACTAAAAAAAGTCAGTACCAAATGCTTGGTAAAGCTTCTTCATGATTTGTGCTGAACTAGGTTCGTTTAATTCAAAACGGGAAACGCAAACGAAAGATTATGATCGACTTGTGCTCATTAGATTATGCGTTATGGGCGTGATGACCCAAGCTTGATCATTCACCGTCATACCTCGTCATGACATGACTACCGTAATACCACCGGCGTAAGGGGATGTGACACTTCGCCAATGATGGTGGTTATGGGCATTGCCCCGTTGCCCCTACCTATTTCCTTTTTGAAATTTCAATCAATCAAAAATAATAATTTACATCTTCATTCACTCACCTTTTGGTCACGTCTCCATTTCAAATATCATAATACACATATTTCATTCACATTCTCCTATTTAGATGTGCTTACATGACACCTCGTGAAAGCTTGCCATAACACAAGTCTATAGGCTTTTGGCCATTTAATCTTATACTTCGTAGAATTCTTTTAACTAGTGGCGTGACTCATGATTCTCTTTTTCATTTTTGGTCTGTCCGAAAATATTTTTCCCGTTTTTTTTTTAGTCTACTTTTTAGATTTTCAATAATATACTTCTATTTTGCCATGCCAGTATTCTACTTTTTTATTTCTTTTTTAATAAGAAAAGAAACTCTAAAATTTTATAGTTCATGAATTTTTGGAAATTTGTCACTTTTTTACTACTCGTTAATAAGCGTGTCAAGTCAACATGTGAAAAATATTTCCGGACGGAGGGAGTAGTGTTTTTGTTACTATACATTCTAAATTTCAAGAGTATGAATATTATTTTAAAAGTCCGTACTATTAGTTATAGGGTACACCGTACACGTACACTACATTAGTTTTACCCTTAATAATTTACATGCAAGTCAAATCAAGCAATGAAATCAAGAACGAGCATTCTATAAAGTGGGTGTAAATAAAATGTGTGTAATGAGATTTGAAAGAGAAACTTGACCAAGAAATGAGGGCGTGAAGGCGTGTACTGACTGGGCAAAGCCATGGCCGTGAAGGACTCTTATGAGAGAAGTGTCTGAGGGAGAGTGGTCAAGCCCTCCCCATAGCCCAAGCAAGATACTTCCTTTAACTTGTCTCCTAATGTAGTTCTTATTTAGACTTAATGAGTTTTGAAGAAAGTTTTAAATAATTCGGAATAAAACAAAGGGTAAAAAAATTGTTTAGAACACAAAAGACGAATTCTTTTCTTTAAATGAAAAAAGGAAAAATGTGAATATTTTTTCGATTGATTAAGAAATGAAAGTGGTAATATAGTTTAAGACCGGAGTAAATTTTATATCTTGAGTCCTGATTTAACAAAATTTAGGGAAAAAAATAACAAAATGAAAAATGTTTATAGTTAAAAACTATTTACGCTATGTTTGGTTGGTAGAATTTCTCTTCTTTCCTCTCCAAAATAAAAAGACTATGATTTTCCATCTTTTAGCTTTTTTCTTCGTTTTTCTTCCGTTTTTTCTTTTCCTTTCAGCTATAACCAAAGGAAAAAAATGTGTTTTTCCCTACCTTGTTTCAATGACCATCAGACATGGCCTGGGAGGCCCTTGGAGATAGAGCTCATCCTTTTTTTTAATTAATATGAAGGCCGCCCGAATTATGTAGACTTGTCTAGGTACAAGTTCCAAACCGCGCGAAATCCATTACCCATGTTAATTTGTCAAATTTAAAATTTATCGCATGTTTTTTTTTGAAGGCTTTTATCGCATGTTTAATTTATTTGTTAATTGAATACAGTTCAACTTGGCAATTTATCACATGGCTTGTTAGACAATAATACTAATAGTACTTCTTGTAGTTTTGGTTATAACAGTGTTTCATTATTAGTCAGCTTCCTAATCCTATTTGTGGTAGATGTTATATTTAGTTAGTTTTCATTCTCTATTTCTAGTTGTGTTAGGAGTCTTTCCTATATATATACTCTATCATTTACTTCATAATTCAATAAGCAATATTAATATTCCAATATTTCAACACTTTCCATTCTCAGATTGCTTTAGTTATGACGTTGTTAAATGTTAATTTTAACCATTAAAATATTATTCAAAAGTTCAAATTCTAAGCTCCCTACCACCACCAGTACATTCTCTTAATTGAGAAAAAGACCAAAGTAGGACTAAAACATTGAAAATATACAAAACTAAGACTTTCATGTTTTTATTCCCGAAATAGGACTTACATTACCAAACATGGTCATATATATTACCAAAAAAGTATAGTAATTTGCGCATGTACACTGCCACATTACCACAATGCAAAGACACAATACCACAGTGCAAAGTCTTATTTCGGGAAAAAAAACATGAAAGTCCTATTTTGGTACTTTTCTCAATGCTTTAGTCATATTTAGAATGATTTCTACTCTTAATTTAGGTGCTAGATTTAAAAAAAATTAGTTTGACAAATTGAAGAATTTTATTTAAATTTAATAAAATAATATTTATCAACGTAAAATTTAGTATTTGTCAAAGTAATAAAACTTTCAACCATAACGGCCAAATAAACGGAATGTATCCTTTGAGTACATTACCACAAATTTTAAGGACCCACGGAGTATATTTTGGATAATGTAGGATCTGAGAGTTTAGACTAAAAAATCAAAGATAACCCGAAGTATATTTAAGATAATGTGGGACTTGAGACTTATTGCCGGAAAATCAAGGGTACCCCAAAGTAGTTTTCTACACTTTTTTATGTATGTTAAGAGAAAATTAGCCAAAAATCACAAATGCAGTATGCTCTAAATCCAGTGCTATAAGTTGGAATAACTGCAGGTATGTTGAATTGTTGATAGGAAAAAAACTACGGAGCATTTGTTACTGCATATGTACTGACCAACATTACTGCAAAGTAGCAAATAAAGGACAAATTAGACATGAAAAAAATGGAAATGCGCGAAAATAAAAGTATATAAGTGTTAAATTCATTAAAGAAAAATCATGTTATCGGTATGCCTATTTGGGTTAATGCTATATCGAGCGATTGTATGAATACCTAAAATGAGAGTAAAGATGAACGAAAGAAAAGGGTACTGAGTGACTGAGTACTACCCATTACACTAATGAAGTCAGAATAAGTTAAGCTCACAACAAATTGATCAGTTCCAAGCGCGGATTGGCTTTACAACGTCTTAGGCTGATCAAAAATTTCTACAGTACTCCGTACTATATATATATATATATGTATAGAGAGATAGATAGATACAGTTGTAAGCGCTTACGTGGCTGGCGGATGAATGTGGTTGGCATCAAAAAAATCAAAAGCTCAGGAAAAATATGATCTGCTTAAATTGGTAGTGGTGAATGAATGAATGAATGAGAAGAGAGCAGAGAGCAGTGTGGCATTCATTCACTCAAACCCCAACCCCATCAAAGGAACACTGGTGGGATATGACAGCCAGTTTTGTTGGGCTGATTTCTATGCTGCAATCCACAGCCACCTGCCCAAAATCCAATCATCAAAAACAAACCAAATAAACACTCACTTCATTTCCAACCTTAGCCTTTGTTGTGGTGTGGGATAAATGCAACATTATCAATTAGTGTTAGCATTTTAGGTTGTTTTTTGTGAGTGTGGATTCATTATGAAAAATGCTAAAACTAAACATTGGAACTGTTTGTTGTTGCCCACAAGGCACTTAGTTCATTATCTATCCTAAGGGAAACATTGTAAAGATCACTCTTTTAGCTCTATTGGCAATCGACGAAATCAGTTGTGCCAAAAATGTTCGAAATTATGCACATCATGATAAAGCCTCCCCGCCACTTCCATTCTTGATTTTGGTTGAACATTTTGTTAAATAAAATTCTACTCAAGGTTTATTATGGCAAATCTTCTCCACCCTCCAAACAAAAATTAAAATTACTAATTTGTATCAATATCTAATACCGTAGTATCATTTTTATTTAATTAGGATCATTTTTATTTAATTAGGACCAATTTTGATTGAAAAAAATTAAAAATAGACAAATATTCCGGACAGAGGGAGTACAAGTTTATTCGTTGAATTTGACTTTTTTCAAAAGTCAAATCAAATAAACTTTAATCAATAATTTGATGAAAACGCATTACATATTAAAAAATAATTTTCATGCAAAAAAAATCATACCGTACCATTTTTATTTTATTACGGAGTATCAAAATTTGTCAAGTTTGCCTAAAAAAATAAAATTAGAAAAATACACTAGGAGACATATAGTACATAATTACAACAACAACAACAACAACAACCTAGTTAAATCCCACAAGAGTAGGGTCTGGGGAGGGTGTGTGTACGCAGACCTTGCCCTTACTCGAAAGTAGAGAGGCTGTTTCCAAAGAGACCCCCGGCTCAACATCGAAAGTTGCAGTGTTGAATTAATTAGGGATGTTTTTAAGGTCATGCTAGGGATACCACAAATGGTGTATTCCATTTGTACATCAGACACACACAGACACAATGTACCTATGCCATGTGGATTGCACACATATCTGGATTGGTCTGGTGTACAAATGGGATACACTAAATGTAGGACTTAACTTTTTTTATTCCCTAAATATGACTTAATGATGTCTAGTGGGAAGAATGCCCAAGTGATGCTGGACATTTAGTTAAATAATAATGACTAATAGATAATGACTAATGGTCCTACATTGATAAATAAAAATATATGATACTAAAACCATTATGTTTTAGTCCTATTTAGGTAAATTATCTTATTAAAAAATGAATAGTATATTGCATATAGTGCAAATTTAACCATATACTCCGATCGAAGTACATTATAGGTTGGAGATGCTCTAACCAAACACATTGTAAATCTTTTGAAAAGGAGAGGAAATCACCCGGTTTTGGGTAATCGGGTATGGGTATACTAACCTGAACCTTGGGCGAACTGAGTCCGAGAATGACGAGTTTGGCTCCCGGGTCACCTAGAACCTTCAACACGACCCGGTCCTTAGTAGCGTCCTGGAGCAGAGATTGAACATCGGTTTGCTGCAAGATGGCAGGGCTGACGAAGACGGCAGTGTAGACCCGGCTGACCGTGTGGGCGGGCATGGAGAATTCGCGGACGAATCCCTGCCCGAGCGGAATCTCCTTGTACAGGACGACGAATCGGGATCCGGCGAACGTGATTCCCACCTTGTTGTCGTTGGTGACGTTGAAGGACATGGTGATGGCGATGCCTTCGGATGCGGCGGCGGCGGCGACATCGGAGGAGGCGGCGGCGGTGGTTGTGGGCGCGACGATCTGGACTTTGACTTGGTCAAGATCGATTTGGGGTTTCTTAGGCTTGACGAAGAGGACGACGAGGAGAACGAAAGCAACTACGAGGACGGCGATGAGGACCACGAGAAAGAAGAGGCAGCGGCAACAGCCGCTCAATGACGGCTTGGAGGAGGAGGAGGAGGAGGAGCGGCTTGATTCATAGTAGACCCGGGGAGCTCTGCCGGAGCTCATTTCTGCTCCGGGTGATTGCGGGCGGAATAATTTGAGGGCTTTGTGGCGTAAGATTGATTGAGAAGGTAAATTGAAAAGCCAACGACCAGAAAAGAAAAAGAAAAAGAAAAAAAAAAGAAACTTTCTCCTTTGGTAAGCTAATTTTAGTCCGTGTAATTTATTTAGGAGTAAATTCTATAATTGGTCCTTTATAACAGAGGATTTCTCTATTTAGTCCTTTATTATCAAATACTCCATTATCCAAGTGGTCCATCTTTTATGGGTACCTTCCTACAAATAATCTTTTTTTGATCTTCTATCATGTTGGTGTTAATTTCACAATGATAATATATCTTTTTTGTCATACACAATTCCAAATGCGGTTCCGTTTGCGTCGTTTGTGAATTACAGTCTTTTTTACGATAACTATAGTCTACAAATGTGATCTTTTGTCAGAATCCTAGCCCACAATTATAGTCATTATTTTTGTGTTATCCGCTTAACCAATATCAGAACACGTCACTAGACATAATGCTGACGTCAAATTATACTTTTAGCCTTTAAATTAACACCAACACGGCAAAAGATCAAAAAAAAGACCATTTGTGGAAAGGTACCCTTAAAAAAAGGACTACGGGGGTAATATTTGATAATAGAGGACTAAATATGGAAACCCCCTGTTATAAAGGACTAATTACTAATTATAGAATTTACTCTTTATTTATTTTGTTGAAACTAAGTTAAAAGTTGATAAATATTAAAGGCATGTTTGGGAATATCATTAGCTATTAGCGTTAGCATTTTGAAAAGGTTATCTACGGACAGCGTTTAGCATGAGTGTTTTCAAAGCAATCTGTACCGTTAAAATTTTATCCAAAACGTTAACGCTAATCTCTAACGTTATTCCCAAACGTCAACAGGCCCTAAATATTCAAGAACTAATTGATTGAATTGAAGGTAGTACTTTCGTTTTTGGTGTATTTTCTAAATTCACTAATCCAACCGGATACATTTTAATCATTAGCTTCTTACTAGTTAGAGAATCTCACATCGGAACTTAAATAGAAAATAAATTGGTATATAAGCTTTTGAGTTGAACTAAGTAATTTGATTGAATTTAATCTTTGAATGTAGTTCAACCCAAGTATCTTATGGGCCAAATCTAGTAACCCTTATCATGTTCTAAGTTGTATCATGGTAGCGGAGTCAAGTATCTAAAAATTCTACTGAGCCGTGTGCCGCTGCTGTTTTAACCTACATCATTTGTGAAGGTGTCTGTCTAGAAGTTCGTTCATAGCAACCCATGTAATGTGATTGTTCGTCTGAAAATTTATATTCAGCGATTCGTGGTCCTTTAAGTGCTGGCACTTTCGATCCATTTTCTAGGGAGGAGGAGTCCATTTGCAAGTGGTCAACCAGTTATATTCAAAATGACTCGGTTGTCTATCTGAGGAAAAGTGTTAGAGATTATCCACATCGGAACTTGAAGAAAAAATAAATCGATATATAAACTCTTAAGTTGAATTAAGTAATTCGATTGGATTCAATTTTTTAATATAATTCAACCCAAGTATCTCATGGCTCAATTCAGTAATCCTTACCCTGTTCTAAGTTCTATCACTCGTCAATTTGAGATCATATTTAATTTATCCTTTTTATTTTTAAAAGTTACCCAAGAAAAACTTTCAAATAAACAAATGAAAATATTTGGAGATGTATTAGAGAATCACATTATTCGTCTAATATAAATTGAATATAAAAACTTCTAATTCCCTCTCACGCTCTCACTGGATGTACTTTACCAAAGGAATAAGTTGGATAGGGCGTTCCTTAGTTACTCCGTATGAAGTAAGAGCAAACTACGGTGCCTTTTTTGACATTCATTGTTTTTCTTTCATATAAAATTTCAAGTCAATATTCTGAAAATTTTGACATTTTACAAAAATATTTCAAAATTACATAATTATTACTCCTTATAACTCATTGTATTTGTCCAACTTGACTTTTTTGGGTCAAATAGAATGAATTTTGAGCTATAATTAAACAAAAATTGTTATGTATATTAGAATAAAAATGATTTTATTAGAATAATCATGTAAAAAAATTTCAAAATTTTATTTCATTGTAGTAATATATATAATGCAAATCGAGATAGTACAAGTTTACACACTGCAAATGAGGTAATATTAGTGCTCCCGGAAATTCAATACTTTTGCAAATACTACAACAGAATTAATCTACACGAACCTCTCATTTTTCAAGACGTATCTTTGAAATATTTGTAACTTTAACACCAAAGTGAACTAAACTTTGGGGATGATATTGAAAAGGTTGGGAGTGGGTTCGAACCAATCCAAAGTTGGGGGTTTGCCAGGAGAGTTAGTGAGAGGTAAGAACTATTAATTTTACTAAGGAAACATTGTAAATGCTTCAATTGGAGTCCGTGTCATCTGTTGACACTCAAAACAAGTGTCGGCAAAACCTAGCCGTTATTACAAAGATATTAAATTCCCAAAAACACTAGTAACAATTATGTAATCTTAGAGCATTCTTGTAAAAACTCCAAATTTCCAGTAAACTTCTTTCAATAGATTCACTTTTTAGTGTTCAGTATTGCCTCATTTTTTTCAATGGAGGGCAATTAAAATATACACAAAATTTGCATAATTAAAACTGCCAACTATTCGTGGAATGGAAAATGCCAACTTAAAACACAAGAATGAGCATGACATGTGCAAATCCTAAGGGTCCATTTGATATACGGAATTGGTGAAATTGGAATTGAATTGGAATTAAAATTTCATGGGATTCAATTCCATAGAATTGAATTCTGATAATTCCAATTCATTTTTTTCACTATCAATTTCAAATTCACATAATTTTTGTGCTACCAAACACTAGAATTAGAGTTGAAGCCCCAATTCCAATTCCATAATTTGAATTCCATGTACCAAACGGGACCTAAATGTTTTTAAAGCTAACACTAGTAGTTATTAAACAACCAATAGACAAAGCAGACAAATTGCAAGAACAGACACATATATATTATATAATCAAGAAGACAACTGAAACAGAAATAAGTTAACCACAGTAGAGTTTGATTAATGGAATAGCCTTGAGGAAAGATAGACATGAGTACACAGAACAAGAGCTGCCCTCGCTCCCTTGAGAATCGTTGCATTCCAACTTGGAACCAGATAAATGCCGAGTAAAAGACTGGGCTTTCTTGATTCGTACGACTATTTGCAAATAGGAGCTTAAGAGATATAAAATCATCATCATCATTGTCTTGGAGCTAGGGAGCTTTGGTGGCATCATCTCCAGCAAGATCATCATCATCATGGTAAATGTTCTCGGCCATCTGCCAGATTTGCAGTATGTTGTCTTCAGCCACGCTGGCGATGACCCAATCCTCACACGGATTCCATGAGAAGTCTGAAATTTTACTTGTATGCCCTCCATGAATGAAGAGGAGTTCGGGCGGCCCATCTTCTGCATCCTCTGGTGTTTGTTCTTCGTCAATTCTGGTATTTAAAAAAAGAGATATATAATGACACTTTACCAGTTTTGGAGAGTTTGATTCTCTATCCCCAAGACTATTCGTCCAGTTTGGCTTTTTGGAGACAAACTTTGATCATCAATCAAATAAAAATTGCAGTGATGATGTAGAAAATACCTGCTAAGATCCCAGACCATGAGCCTCCTGCCAAGGCAACAAGAACCTAAGATGGTCTCGTTCTTTGGATTCCACGCAACCTGGAACACCTCCTCCCTGCAAATAGGTACTTTAATTTCATTTGTGTGGCCAGGTAGGGCAAATGATTAACCAAATGAAGACACTAAACTCTCACATGAGAAAAAAAGGTGCCAGAAACAACTCTTACTTGTGGCTATCAAAGGTATGGAGTGCAGAAGTAATCTTGCGCAGGTCAAACAATTTGACTGTCTTGTCAGTGGATCCGGTTGCTACAACCCACTCATTGAATGGATTGAACGCCAAGCAGTTAACCTTTTACCAAAGACAAAGACGCAATGCCGTGAACAGTACAAAATACATATTTAAGCCAAAGGGGTCCAAAGTGATGGTTTTTTCCAAAGTGTGTGAGTTAGTATAAAATTTGAATCCATGTATATATAATAGTCAGATCCCACCTCTCCATTATGAGCAACTACAGATTGCATAGGCTTCGTGACAGATGGGGAGCGGAGATCCCATATGTGTAGGTATTGATCGTCTCCAACCGACCCGAATAAATACTCGTGCCTCATATGCCATGCTACATCCTCAACAACTCCCTCGTGAATCTAAAATAACATCGATAAAAAAAATGTTACTCTCTTAGACATGAGAGAGTTCTGACCAACAGTCAAACCCAATGTTTGATTGTTCCCATGACTGCCACTAACCTTAAAGATCTGCATGGCATCAAGGGCCTTGCTTTTTGGAGTGGCATTGACATCCCACAAGCAAATCTGAGCATCGTCCGATCCACTTAACAAATGACCCTGCTTAAACTGACTCCATGATAAACCATACCCTTCAGTGGTATGACCCCGTAGTCTCAAATCAGGGTTGCATGCACCATCCAGTGGAGGCTTTGATGGATGCTTGCTATAATCGAAAACATAGACTTCGGCATTGACTGTCTTGGTGGCAATGATAAATGGGTTTTGAGGCATGTAACGGGCCCGGTTCACTTCTCCTTCGTGATTTATTTGCTGGGTTATTTGTACCTACATGAGTGATATACATAGTGTTTAAATAAAGAACGGTTATTTACCCAAAAAGTGATCGACGAAAAAACGCAATGACCCCCCCCCCCTCATCATCAAGTGATGTTTTTTAAGACGAGAAAAAGCACAACAAANTTCATAAAAACGGTTTACAAATAAAGGAAACTGAGATGAAAATGAACTGAAAGAAAGTTTGTATGCTAACCATCAAGAGCTGAGCATTCGCTATGTTTGTCACGAAATCGATGTTTTAAAATTTGGACCAGTTATTGAACAAAACGGCACAGGTTCAATGTAAAATGGTTAAACAGTAGGTGTACCCTTAACAATTATATATATGCGTGCGTGTGTGTGTGTGTGTGTGTATATATATATATATATATATTCTATACTGGTTGCATAATAAATTAATTTAAATTATTAAGGAAGTAGGATAATTTAAATTCTAAACTAACATATATTTAAAACTCCTTCCATCCGAAAATAAAGTTATTGATTTGACTAAATAAGTGAAAGTGAGTGATAGATCATATTTTAAAGGAGAGAGAGATATGTAAACCACAAAATCATTTCAAAACAGAGAGCAAAAACATTATTTTGGGATGTAAAATCAGGAAAAGGTACCCTATTTTGGGACGGAGGGTGTAACAAACATTCATGGGCATGAATGCATGATTACTACTCACTTTGTCCCAAAAAAATCAAAAGTTTTTGTCCCAAAAAGGAATCTCATTCGATCAAACAGATTTAACTTTTCATGTAATTTTGAAAAAAAAGAATCTTACAAATGATACATAATGAATATGATAAGTTTAACTAAACCAACAAAAAGTGCGCATATATATTCCATGACTTTAAGAGTGAAATCTTTCCAAAATTAAAACGTTGTACCTTGACAATGCGGGACTCTTTTTTTGGGAAGGATGGAGTGTAAGCTATCTATGGTTCTTTCTTAGCTTAAATACAAATAATAATGCATTTTATTTTAAAATAAATAACAAAAAACAAAACTAACAATCAGTTCATAGGCCTGATTTCTGCGGGTGTACATAGGCCCAATTTATTTTGGCTAAATGGGATGAATGAGTAACCAGTTGAAGTTTCAACTAGTTGGTAATGCCAGGTTTTCATTAGTATGTATGAAATCATAATGGTGATGTCACTCTAGTGAATGTAAGATTTATCATCAGACAATGATTTCAGAAAAGTCCTTAAAATGAAAAGAGCTTGGAAATAAGTTAGAACATAGGTGACACATTTCCTAGTTCACCTCAAAACATTGTCCTACAACAGGACATGCATGTTGCATCATGTATGTACCAAGAAACTAGCATTCTAGAACCAGCAAATATAGATATTTTCATAAATTTAATTCAATGACAAAGAAAAAGACAACAAAATATTCATCAAAAGACTTTAAATTTTGCATAGCTTTTTGGATTAGTAGACTCAAACTTCATTAAAACCAAGATCTCAGAAAAAAATCCACATAGCATACCAGATCTAGATGTACAAATCCAACTCTAACAGGCATTTCAACCAAAACAGCTAAGACTGAGAGCTATCTCAAGTTACTCATTTTAACCAATATGACCATTTCTTGTAGAGGCAAATATTTAAACAACAACAAACTTACAATCTTACCAGCTCATGGAAACAACATTAGATTACTAAGTACTCCGTATTTCATAACAATAAAAGAACCCAAAACACTTCTCATCAAATTCAACTCACTGAAAGGTTTACATTAAAAATTTAGTTCACTAACCACAATATCAGCTACTTAATTTCAGAAATGCAGAATATTTATTTGGACAATTTAGTTTCTAGAACTGCATATGGAAGCACTCACTTGCGCAGAATTAGCAAAGCCACCCCAAATTTCAGATATTTAAAAATGGAAACCCATCAAGAAGGGAAAAAACCTACCTTTCCACTGGCACAGCCGAACCCACCGAAATCAGACCTATCATCATCATAATGACGGGCATCATTTTCAGCATCCTCGAGCGGGAGGTGGACAGTGGCGATCATAAGGTAATTCGGCTCATTCTCCGAAGTGTGCGTCCCAAGAATAACCTTTTGGACAGAATAGTCCTTCCCAGCGCGCTCTTCCCTGTCGGGGAGCCATTCCACCGTGAGCGACGGCCACTCAAGCGCGTGGGTGATAACCAGATCATACAGAAACGGGGTGTTCTTCTTCCAAATCTTGTACTCCTCGTTGATTTGCCTCTCCTCTGCCTCGCCCCTCATCTCGTCGTCGTCTTTGCCCATGAATTCGACTCCTCGGCGAACCGGCGGCCGTGCAGTTGCAGAAGAAGGGTCTGCCGGGGAAGGGGGGGCTATGGCTCGGAAGATTGGGCAATTGCAAGAATTTGGTCTGAGCTTTGAGGTGAGATTGTGAGGTTTTGCTCTCGATTTCTGGGAAAATTGGAGGGAAGATTTTGGTGGGTTTTTGCAGTAAAAGCTTTATTGGGAAGGGAGGGTTTTTATGGGCCAGTCTTTTTCAGATTCCGGACTGTGGCCCAAACTTCATACGGTGTGGTAATGATATTTGGGCCGAACCGGTCTTCATATTGGAGAAGATTATTGGGGAGTGAAATTTGCGTGGAATCAATCTACACAAATAAAATAAAATCATATACTCATTCCGTCCTGAATTAATTAGTTCATAACACGTAATAAAAATTGACTTTGTTTAATTTTAATTTTAATTTATTTAAATGATGATATAAAATTTTTAATATAAAAACCTACACCGAATTCTTTATAAAATAAGATGTTATATAACTATGTTATTCCAATATATAATTAACGAAATAAAGTGTGCATTTGGTTGGACGAGAGTGGAGAGTGAGTAGATTTTTTTTAAGTAGATGAAAATCATTTTCTCCATGTTGAAGGAAAGTATTCTTTTTAAAAAGAATAATTTTCTATCACTTATATTATCAAAAACAAGAAATTAGAATCGATTTTTGTAAGATTTTTTTCTCCAATCAAACGCATCCTAAATATAAAAAAAACTAATAAGTAATAACGATAAAAAGATTAATCCATATTTTGTAGTCCTATTGACTCGACTAGAATATAATATTTATTAATACTTTCTCACAGTAAATCAATGTCTCTCCTTTCACTTGAATTGAACTTTAATGAAATTCTTCATGAATATTAGAAAATGAACTATCTTTTTTTCAACAAAGCACTCTCTTTATTCACCAAGCTCCAAAAAATTGTATAGGATAGTACACAAAACATTCCCTATTACACATTCTATATTCTTATACTCTTTTTCATAATAGCTTGAACATGATATTTTATATTAGCTATACTCTCTTCCTCTTTCAACACTTTCTAGGGAAATTTGGTGTTTCGCGTTTTTCATATTGCGTAACAAATTGACATCCAAACTGCCAGAGTTATTTCCCTCATATATATGCTGGGGGTCTCTTGGAAACAGCCTCCCTACTTCTGAGTAGGGGCAAGGTCTGCGTACACACACACCTCTTCAGACCTTACTGTAGTGGGATTCAAATGGGTTGTTATTGTTGTTGTTGTATTATATCGGCTTTATCTTCATGATGTTTTTACTTATTTCTTTGAGATCTTCTCCTTCAGTCTTACAATTCAACCCTCCAAACATATCTGTGTACACTTTGTGTGTATATCTACATTTGCAGAACACGTGATTTATATCTTTTTTCATCTTTCTCGCATAGCAAAGAGCTTATATCAATGTTAATGAACTTTTTCAACTTCATCCTTGTTTGGAGTCTCTCTTTCATAACCAACTAGAAGATAAATCAAATTTCTTTCTTACTTTGATTATTCTTCTTCAATAATGACAACAATTTGGTTTGAGAAAATGAATTTTTTACTACTTTTTTTACTACTTAATCCCACACATTAATTCTAGCCGTTAGCGTCACCTTTTTTAAGGAAGGTAAACGTTTTAAAATACTCAAACAATTGATTAATATTGAAAATCAAAAGTTCCCAATTTAGAAAGCACTGCAGAAAAACTAGAAATCATTTCAAAATCAACCGGAACGGAACCCCAACTCCGTCGTCTGCTCTCACCGCTCAGGCGACACTCACAGAAAATCCCTAAATTTCCCGATGATGAGAGGAACCGGGCGACGTCGCGGGGGCAAACAGTCGGCAGCGAGGGACCGTAGGCCCCCACCGCCCACTCCAACCGCCGCCACGCCCAACGATGCGTGGCAGTACATGTCTGCCGGCGGCCGCGACTCCGACGCCAGCTTTGCCAGCAGCCGACCATCCTCATCTTCACTCGGCCTAAACCCTCGTACATCCGGCGTCATCGTCACCGACCGGAACTACCAATCCTCAGCCATCCGTGCGGTGAACGCCTTCCTCTCCGACCACTCTCTCCCAATCTCTCTCAAGCATCCTCTCCCTCCCTCCAAAGATATCACTGACACCGTCACATTCATCCTCTCTGAATTCGGATACCCGGCTCAGAATATTGAAGATGAGTTCTATTACCTAGTGAAATCATTAAATTGCCCAGTGAAATACAGCAAATCTGCACTTCGAGCTCCTGGAACTCCTCATGCCTGGCCGAGTTTGCTCGCTGCAATTCACTGGCTGGTTCAGCTTCTTATGTACAATAATCACCAGTCAAGCTCGACCCAGACGCAGCTTACAGTCCGGGAAAATCGGATGTTTAGGTATTTCCTCGAGACGTATTTGCATTTCATCAGAGCAGAAGATGATGAAGTGGAAAAATTGGACAACAGAATCAAGCAGGAAATGTTGGATGAAAAGCAAAGAATCGATGAAGAAACGAAGGCATTGGAAAGGACTACCCAGGAGTTGGAGGAGAAGCTGGAGGTTATGAAGGCTGGGCCTAGTGAGGTGGAGATGTTGAAGGCTGAGAGAACTGTGTTGGAAGGGGACATGAAGAAGTTCCGTGATATGATCGAGAAGTTGGAAGAGTATAAAGCAGCAAGGAGTGCCATTTTGGAGGAGAAACAAAAATGTTTGGAGGTTAAGATAGCCGAGAAGGAGAGGATTTGTGTGGAGAATGAAGCATTGAAGAAGAGGGTGGAAGAGCAGGGAATCAATTCCAGGGATGCAGAAAGGATGAAACGGGAGTTGCAGGCCTTGGAAGGAAGCATTGCAGAGATTGAGGATTCCAGGAATAAATGGGAAGAGAAGGGATGGGAAGTAGACTCTATGATTGGACATGATTATAAGAAACTTGAGCAGCTTATGATTGAGGCCAACCAGGCTATGCGAAGGTATCTGTGTATCCATATCCCTCAATTGCCTCTAAAAAACAATTTTATGTAGTGCATTTTATCTGTGCTGTGAAAATTTTCAGGTTAAAACTAGGAAATGAATACCATTTTCAGCTAGAGGCCAAAGGATCCTCAACCAGGGAGGTCTTAGGAATAGACTATAAATCTATCCTAAAGCCTGCACTTGCTTCCTTGGATGAGGAAATTAAGAAAAGTTCCATGGAGAAATTAGAAGGGTTGATCTCTCTTCGGCAACAAGACTTGGAAATGACCTCCATGATTGAAGCAAAAAAGAATCGTATTTCCACTCTTGAAGCTCACACCAATGAGGTAAACTACAATGTACTTGTGAAAACCATGTTTGCATTGTGGCTAGCATCAATATATGACATATGTGAGGATACTTTGTTAGTCATCATATATGAGTAATCTATTGTGTGTGTGTTGGGGGGGGGGGGCATTAAGATGATTAGATTAAAGCAGTGCCCTAATTCGGAATAATTAAAATAGCATTCATGGATTTAGTAAGGAAACAAGATTTAGAAATCATGAAAAAATGGCACATCCAACAAATGTAAATGGCCAAGTTAACTCTTAAGAAATGGGTTTGGCCTTGACCAACACCTGTTTCTGATGCAAGAGCAGTGAATCAATCTTTGAGCTTTCTAAATTGACTTGATCTGTTAAGAGATATACTCCGGCATAGTAAATTCTAGAGATAGTATGATTCCCTGCTGCTTTAGTCTTATATGAAAAGTTCTGAACTATGACCAAAACATACCAAGTACCTCTAACTATATGATTACTAAAATTCATATGATTAAACATAGGTTCTGAGACTACCCTCTCATGCATAACAAGAAAAACTTCATACTTTGGGATAGTATATTGATTCCGTACCAATCTTGTCCAGCAAGGTTTCACTCTATTCCCCAACAGCCAATTACAACCTTCTTGAGATTCATAATCTCCATTTTGAGGCATGTCTCTAAAGGTAATCTTGTTCTTATTCAGTTTTTCCCAATAAAAGCAAGTATCATACCCCAGCATATAGTCCAGATATTCCCCCTTTCAGATAACAACCATGGATCCATCTAACCAAAAGAACATCTTTCTTCTTATCTATATCCCATATCAAATTCATTAAATGAGCTTGATTCCAAAGCACCATATTTCTCAAGCCCAAACCTCCATATTGTTTTGGAAGGCAAGCCTCCTCCCATTTTACAAGTAGGACTTTCTTATAGTCGTAAGAAGAACCCCACAGAAAATTCCTACAAACACTCTGTACCTTCTTCATGACTTTACTAGGAATGATAAACATTCTACTCCAAAAGGTAAAGATACCAAACAAAACAGAATGTATCAACTTACACCTACCTGCATATGATAAATGCTTAGAAGCCAATGATGTGGTTTTAGCAGTAATGCTCTCCACCAGTTTTTCACATCCCTTCTCACTAATTCTGGAAGCGGTGATTGGCCCTCCTAAATATGTGAAAGGAAGTGTTCCTCTGCTCATCCCTGTCATTTGTATAAGCTGATCTTCATCTTTGACATTCAGGCCTCCAAACACTACTTGTGATTTGTCATAATTCACATGTAGCCCTGTTGTGAGCCTAAAATGTTCCAAAGCTTCCAGAATACATTTCAGGGATTTCATATTAGCTTTACAAAGTACTATTAAATCATCTGCAAAGGACAGATTGATAATATTTAGGGACTTGCACATAGGATGATGATTAAAATCCCTTGTTTGAGAGAAAACCTTCAGAGTCCTAGTGAGGTACTCCATAACAAGCACAAAGAGCATAGGCGAGATAGGATCCCCCTGCCTTATACCTTAACCTCCCCTGAAAAACCCATATGCTTCACCATTAATCACCACTGAATATGATGTATTACTGAGACAAAAGTCCACCTATTTGATAGAAATTGGGGGGAATTTTTCGTTCTTTTGTTTTACATTCAAAGAGTTGTATAAAATTTAGAATTGGATGAATTAGGTTGAAGAACAGCTGGACTTTATGCGGAGGGAAACGATGGAGTTCACTTCTAGAAATGCAACTGAAGCGAAAAAGATGGTAGAAGCTGCCGAAGAAGAGGGTCAAAGCATGGGGGTTGTTGAGAGGGAGGCAGCAGAATTCGTCAAAGTATATTTCTCTTTCCCAACTCCCATTCTTTCTTTCTTTTTTTTGGCTCACATTTATATCATTCATCTCTTGAAGTTGCCTTTTGTTTGAAAGCATTAAGATGGTCTTACAAGTAAGTCATGACCATATATGTGTGTGTGTGGTTTTGAAGGCGTCAAGCGCCAAATTACAGGAAGTAATAACCCAAAGTGAGAGGGAAGTTCAGCTATGTGCTCGCGAACTGTTTGCGCGGGTTGATTCGATATCAAAGCATAAAGAGTACATCTCTGCAAAGGCTGCAGCCATGAAGAATAATCTCTTTGAGACTGCTTCCACCATAGCTGATATTCACAGAGGAGTTTTGCCAGCACCAGATGGTCACATCTCATCATAATCAGGAGATATGTTTACCCTCCCATTATGTTCGGTTAGTTTTTAAGTAAATTATTTTGCTGTTTTGCCCAAAAGGAGATTCGTTTGCATATTTTGCCATTCACTTGCATCTTAATCTGTTAAGGTTGTCGCCAGTTTTTCACAGCACTTCTGTCTTTTGTTTCTTCATTGGAACCTCTTTTATCAGCCAATATTTAAGCAGTATCACATGAATTTGTATTGGTCTAGAAGCAAATTACTGTCAATATGAAAATTAACACAAAAATAGGGTCATTTGTCTGGCATATTTGTTTTGGCTAATTTTGATCCTAAGAATCAACCAAAACTAGGTAATTTATGAAGTACTGTGGATGTTAATGACGAATCGGATGTTATTTACTTCTTAAAATTAGCAACATCTGATTTCTACATAGAATCTGAAACAAGTACAACATAAACCAACTCCAAATGATTCTGGGAATCATCGCTTAAACTGGGAAGGTCAATCAATGTCTTCTTGCTGTCTTCACAAATGGATGCTCCAATAGTTCAGCAGCCGTAGGCCGATCAGCTGGGTTAACTTGTAAGCATTTAACAATGAAATCCTCAGCTTCTCTTGACACTGAACTAGGTATATGCGGGCGTTCGCCTCTCCCAATTCTGAACAGTGCTTGCATCTTCACACAACCAAAGTGTTAATAATGACTATAATAACACCCTGGTTCACCGTGACATTATAATAATAATAAGAAAAAGGGTACACTAGGTGAAGACGGATGAGAAGATCATACACACCCCATCTAAGTTGGAGTACGGAAGTTGACCGGTTAACATCTCTAAAACAGTGCATCCGAGGCTCCATATATCAGCTGCAAGCCCATATCCATTGTTTTTCCGGTTAACAACCTGAGAATGGATGCAAACAATGAATTAATCAAATGCCTTAGAGATATGCTCTAGCCAAATTATAGGGGAGATTCCAAATAACAAATCCTAACTCAACTTTGCACAGTTTAAAGTTAGTTTTACTCTGTAGTAATCATACCAACATAGTTTACATAAGTTTACAATATGAATATAGCAAAAATGTGTACAGAAAATAGGTCAAAGAAAGCAATAGTGGATCATATTGTATTATTCTACAAAAAAACAAAGAAATTAGATTGTGTCAAGTGTCTAAAAATCACATGGGCATCACTATTGTTCAATTTACAATGAGAGCACTTTTATGCACAAAGTAGAATCTCAAAGAAAAAGACAACCTCTGGGGCCATCCAAAATGCAGTTCCTTTGCAAGATTTTATGTCATTCAGTTTTGTTGCCTGAGAAGAGTCGTGGCATCAATGTAATACACACATGAAAGTGTGAAACAAACTGAAGGAAAAGAGCAAGCGGCAGAAAATACAAAACCTTTGCTAACCCAAAGTCTGCAAGTTTCACGGAACCATTTACGTCCACCAGTATGTTGGCACACTTGATATCCCTAAAATAAAGACGAGCACAAAGACTTATCAATTTAATTATGTTTAAGCATGCTTATATCACTCTATTCAATAGCAGAAAATGAACAATATCACTTTGGTAAATGGTGATCCGAAAGGGTAAACTTAGTAGTGTTATGCAACGCACCTCATTGTAATAAGTACATATTTTCAAATTTCTTATTCCTAACGGTGGAAAAGTATAACAATATAAGTATATGCACAAGTATCGGACAGTAATGCACATGTTTTGTAGCTAAGACACCTGAGACCTGTTGCAGGGGAAAGAAGTGTTAAGTTAATATAGTTGATTTGTTTGGCACACAGTTCTAACTTTACAATGCACATGACAAATAAAAACGGTTCACAAAGAAAGTCATAAAACATGTATTCTTTTTTCATTATTTTTAAATACAATGCAAACAAGAACTAGTAACTATTATTCCAATGAACACGTGCAATTACGTGATGGACCCTGAATAGCTGCAATCGCAATAACTCTTATATAATGGAGACTAAAGATACTCATTATATTGAGACAAAAATCACTACACTTAACCCTTTTGGGTCAAGAGCCCTGGCCTCAAGGATGCTATTAATAGGAATAACATTGAGGTTAAATCTTGAAAAAATGCATATAAGAACAAGAAAGAAATCAGATCTATACCTATGAATCACGTCGCGAGAATGAAGATAACGTAATCCACTCAAAATTTGCCTAGTGTACAAAGAAACTTGGGTATTGTGCAGTTGGTACTTGTGGTAAAGACTCATGAGCGAACCTTTAGTCACAAGTTCAAGGAAGATATAGAGTTTGTTGTCACCCTGCAAAGAACTCCAATCATTTGAACAAGTGCAAAAGGGACCCTTACAAATATGATGTATGTGTGCATTCATAAGGTGAGTTCACAGGCATAGCATAGAGAACGCTTATGTTTCAACTTTAAAGATGACATTTTTACTCAGAAAGTAAATGAGGGAAGAAATTTTTCAATTGGGACAGAAGTACTCCCTTTTATCAGCCAAGGTGCCATTGAGTTCGTTAATTTTTTTTATGGGGAATAAGTAAGAGACTAAATACAAGTCACGAAGCAATTCCTCTCGACAAATATGAGAAAAATAGTCATAAGATAAGCATATACCTTATCTGTTCCAAGATAACGAACAATGTTTTCATGTTGAAACTGACTTAAAAGTGAAATCTCCTGGCACGAGCCACAAGGTGTCAGAAAAAAATGCAATTTTCCACCAAAATAACTTCTACAACTGTTAGTTGAGGCACTATAAATTATATAAAATATGAATTTATATTCTTAAAATTGTAAAATCTTCCCACCTGTTCAAGTTGATAAATGCTTTGCTGGCCTTGGTTTCCTGCAGCAAGTAAAGAAACTTCCTTTACAGCAAAGAAGAAGCCATCGCTGCAAACAAGAACATTTTCCTTCTTGAGAGATGGAATGGAAAAAAGAAAGTACAGCTATAAACAAACCAGTTCTGTTTTTTTTGGCCACAAATATTGTAGAACTGCTTTAGTCATTCCACGTCAAAACTTGAGAGTGGGGATCATGTGGGTTTTTTCAAAAATAGTATTCGTAGCCTTCTTCTTAATAGTACATCTTATGATTTTCTAATGCAACTCAACGATGGTCCTTCAAGTATTGAAAATTAGACAAAATTATCACCCAACCGTTGAGAACCAGACATAATTCTTCTGTTAGGTTTTGGTACTACTAATAGTCAATAGATATAGGAGTTACTCCGTGTAGCCTTCATAGACGGTTCCGAATGATCCACTGCCAAGAAAGTCACCCTTTTGCCAATTCTTTATGCTGCACCTGAAAGAACCATGAACTGAGACAGTGTGCAGATATTCTGTTCTCAAGAAGTGGGAACCATCATCTTCATTACTTCTTCTTTCACTGTCAATTGCATTCCCCGAATCCCCAATTCTCCGGTCTTGTGAATCGGCCGGGCTCTCCACATTATAAACATAATTCGCATCGCTAGGGTGGCAAAAACTCCTACCAGAATCACAAGCTTGGCTCAAACTATCACCAGCAGGTTCTTTGGTGGAAGCTAATCTCGGGGAACTATCCTTGATTTCAAATCCATCGCCCACTGAAACCCTAATTTCATGTTCAGGCACCCCTAGAGATATCTCCAGTTCATCAGCATTCCTAATATGAACCCTAGGACTACGGATAAATCTAGACCTTCTCACCGTGGTGGAAGCTCTGAGAGCCCCCCAAGCAGCATCCGGTATAGCAAAATCTTCCGGGGAAATCCCGAGAGAGCGGCAAATCAAATCAATCTCGCCCTCGGCTCCTCCGATCCGGAAGCTCTTCAAGTCAGATGGCGAGAGAGATTCAAGCGATCGGATCCTGGGAGTTGACAGGTCGTTGATGGGGGAGGACGGCGTCGAGTCGGAATCCGCCGTGTAATCGTTACAGTTGATCGCATTCCGTCGGTCAAGACGGGGTCTTGCAGCCTTCGGCTCCGCGTGCATCCTGTCGTCAACCTTCCTCTCGGGCCGACGAAGAGAAGAATGTCGCTGCAAGGGGAGCAGAATTGCTGAGTCTATCTCTTAACTGGTTTGACACTTTCTTTTTATTGCTCTGAGTTGAGGACGCCGTTGGAATGGCAGAACGCGGCGCGAGGAGGACCGGAGGAGGGAACTCAGCCGCCAAACTCTATCAACGGTCACGGCCAAATTTTTCTCCTTTTTTCCAAAATTTTTCGTAGGGTGGAGCAAAGGTAGGTTTTGGTCGTTTCGGTTTAGAACCTAAAAAATAAGAGTAGATTTTTTAAATATGGTTGAAAACCGAGCAAACCGAACTGATCATAAACTAAAACTGACCGAACCGAAAACAAATATGTTGTTGATTGTGGATTTAGATCTAGAGAAAATCACAAATGCATTACTTCCTTCGTGGTATGGAATTCAAAATATGAAATTAAAAGTAATGATAATAATTTCAATTTTGTTGTTTGATAACACAAAAATATGTAAATTAAAAATTGATAGTGCCAAAAATAAGTTAGAATTGGAGAACTTAATTTCATCCAAGTCAATTTCATAGAATTTCAATTTTAAATGAAATTGAAAAAACTAGAAAAATTGAAAAATCTAAAAAAACTTTAAAAAACATTTTTTGTGTATTTTTATACAATTCTCATTCTAATTCTTGTTGTTGTAAATTATTATTATTACTGTTATTGTTGTTATTGTTGTTGTTGCTTTTATTATTATTATTATTGTTTTTTGTTATCACGTTATCTTAATAATGAATGCCTTTGAGATAAAAAAAACTATTGTTATATATTTTTCATACAAAAAAATTACTTTTGCAAAAAAAATTTAATTAGAATATAAAATTAGCATAAATATCAAAATGTTAAATATTTAAAAATTATTGTGACTACGCTGCACGTCACTTTATTTATGCAATATTTATCATAAAATAATATATTTGTAATAATACTTTATATATTACAAGATTTTGTTTTAAATATCAGATAATTACATAATTTGATCAGTTTGAATCATAAAAATAGCGAGTTGAAAAAATGAAACAATTTATAAACTATAGTTATGAACATAATAAGTGTAATAATAATAATAATAATAATAATAATAATATATCTTTTTTAGAGTAAGTGGTCGGGGAGTAGAAAGAGTTTGTAGAAAAAAAATAGTTGGAAGAAATTAGAAAAAAACTAGAATAAACTGGGAAAAACTGGAAGAAACTATAAGAAACTGTAAAAAACTAGAAGGAACTGAAAGAATTGTAAGAGACTGGAAGAAACAAGAAAAAACTGGAAAAAACTAGAAAGAACTAGAAAAAACTGAAAGAAACTGAAAGTTAAGAGTTCAAATACTAAAGAATAGTCACTTAGTCACTTAGTGTGATTTCTTTATCAATGATACATGCATTTTTTTATTTCTGAGTTTACACTTTAATTTACATGCCACTAGCCCATGTTCAATAAATAGTTGATAAATGGAATATTATTTTTAATCTTATTTGAAAGAAAATTTGACAAAATAATTCAGAGTTATCTTGATTAACAAAAATAATCACACACCGCAGTTTATATGTACACTAAAATAATTACAAGCGCTACGGTATCTCACAATAATAATGCATGAGAAAATTCATATTTTTACATAAAAATATGAAATTATAATTAATTCACTAAGTTATTAAAAAGAGGAATTTACTTAAATAGCACTAAAATATAATGACTTTCCTCTAAATAGTACCATATGTGTTTTTCTTCCCAATGTAGCAGTTTTAGTCATTATGCATTAGTCATTATTCAAGCAAATATTCGCTATCACTGGACATTATGGACATTATTAAGTGTTATTTAGGAAACAAAACAATTTAAGTACTATTTAGGGAAATGACTTAAGTTTTAGTGCTACTTCATGCAAATATTTCTATTAAAAAACATCACTCTAATAAATATTTACTCCGTCACTTCATGGTATATAATAAAACCAAATTTGGCTAAAAAAGATGTGTGATTGAGGATCGTGGTTTATAAATTTAAATATATGGCTTAATTGTATGTTCATCATAAAAATTTACAAGAGACTATTCGAAAATGCTTGATGTTTACCGTTTTGTGAAGTTAATATAGACTCTTAGAAATTAATGTAGAAGTGAGAGTACAAAAATTTATAAATCTCCAAAATGGAGATTCTTCCACTATATAAAAGAATAGTAGGATCACAAATATGTGTTTGCAAGATTAGCTCATAGTATGATGCTCACTCGAGCTTGATGATTAGAACTTCTCAAACTTTAAACACTCATTTTCTAAGAAACTTCAATTCTCTGTTTACTACTCCGTAGTAGATTACTTTTTTCACTTAAGTTTTGATGGTTGGAAGTGAGGGGGCCCTCCTATTTAACTACTCCTCCATATGTAGATTAAGATTCTAGAAACTTTTATATATCTAAAAGTTTCTAATATTCGTACAATGCCATTTTCATATACTCCGTAGAAACTTTCATAAGTTTCTATAAGGCTTCACACATTTCTTTAAAATATTTCACAGGTTTCCACTCTTTCATAAAGCTCCAGATAGTTCTACACTTTTCTAGAGTTCTCTGACTCGTTATAGAAAATTTTTTTGACTTCTCAAGAGAGTTTTAAAATTTTCAAAAATCTTTCCAGCTAAGAAAGGGACCCTCACATACACAATGTGCACATCACAAATTTTTTTCCCACACATTTTGAGCATACATATCATAAATGTAGTGCATTTGGCACTATTAATTTTATTACAATATTAAAAAAAAGTTCATTCTGCTCTTAAACAAGCAAAAAAAATTACGAGTTACTAAAAATAAATAGTCGGTATATATATTTCAACGCAGGCCCCTAACCTACATCGAATTTCATCACAATGTAGTTGGTTATTAATGGCGATCTTGAATGCTTCTGTTCCATTCAATAATGGATTTAATTTTTGTTTGAATGTTTTTTTATTAAACTTCCTGAATTTTGACTTTGATATATAAAAAAAATATCGTGTTTCCATTTGATATAAATGTAATATCGATAATTTCTTTGTTTAAGAATTTCAGAGTTGGATATTGAAAAAAAATTATAAAATTGAAAGAAATTAGAAAATGTTGGAAGTTATTTTTTCCAACAAAAGAGAATAGAGTACCGTCTTCATGCTATAAAAAGTAAAATCATTTAAAATATACTCCGTAGATTGAATATGTTAACTCTTTACTAGACTGAATCACATCCGTTTTAGACTTTAAATTTAATAATTTAAAAGTAGTTAATATGAAATTAGATATTTATTTAGTATTGTTTTCTCTATAAAAATGTAGTATCATATATAGCAAGTCATTAATTTGTACATAAATTGATTCTACATTAAAAAAAACAAAGCACAATTCTAATAGGAGCTAGTATGGATATGGGTCACGTAAGAGCACTGGTAACACCCCTCACGTCCACCGGCGTTACGGGGCGTTTAACGCCCCGGGGGAGTGAAACACCGCCCCCCGCCGGCGTGAAACGGGCGTGAGGGCGCCTGCGTCAAACGAATGACGGGGCGTGAGTTGGGCGCTGCTCCCTCCTAACGGCTAAAATAGCCGTTGCATCCCAAATTAAAAAAAAAAATTCTATAAATTCAACCCTCCCCAACCAATCTCTCACACCTTCTCTCCAAACTCTTCTTCTTTCTTATTTTTAAATTTCAAAATTCAAATCCCTCCTCCCAATTTTCAACATGAATCCTTCCGGCTCCGGCTTCGATCCCGACAATCTCCCCCCGAGTGACGCCGCGATGCGGTTCTACCAAGAGTGGGGCGATCGACCGCCGATATACGAGACGCAACAATCGGGGTACGTCGACCGAGATTCGGTTCCGGAGACTCAACCGGAACCGTCCGGATCGAAAAAAAGTACACGCCGGAGGAGCCACAAAGCCAAAGGCACGTTGACCGATGCGGCACGGGCAATCCAAAAGTGGACGCCGGAGGAGGAGTGCATATTGGCGTCGGCTTGGGTTGACGTCTC
>OOIL02003702.1:365796-422380 GCA_900332095.2 Cuscuta campestris
GAGTGTATTTTCGTATTGAATTTCCAAAAATGTCCTTTGATGTGATGGGTAAAAGTATGATTTGATGGATAGATTATTAGTAAAAAGGTATGATGTGATAGTTAGGGTATGAAAAAGTAAGGGGTAAAAGTGACTTTTTAATAGAAATGAGAAGTGTTTTGTGGGACGGATAAAAAAAGAAAGGGGAAATGTTTCACGGGACGGAGGTAGTATAAGATATTAATACAAGAATATATTTATATGATTTATTATCTTAAAAAATATTTTTAAAATATTAATTTATCGTGTAACTTTTACTTCGTATTTAGGGGGGTGTATTCAATCCGGATTCTGATAGATTTTTTTGGATTCTGAAAATCCGTAGGTATTCAATTCAGAATTTAAAAAGTCATTTAAAATCTAAGTATATTCAATTCAAACTTTAAAAAATCTTTCTAAATATGATGGTATTCAAAAATTGATGGATTTTTAAAGATTTTAAAAATTATGGATTTTGTTGGATTTTCAAGCGTAAGATATAAATATAAATTCATTCCCAAATCTCACCCAAAAGCTAAAGATTTTGAAAAGTCTTTCACCTACTCTCCTTCATCCTCTCCGTCTTCTTCTCCCGCCGGTGCAAGCAGCCTTCATCACTGACTCCTCCACTTCTCCCGATGCTCAACCTTCTCCACTCCTCCCAGTTTCATTGCCGACCTTCTCCACTCCTCTCCCAGTGGCCAGTGCTCAACCTTCAACCGACCATTCTTCTCCACATTTATCAACAGTTCCTTTTTTCAACTCTTCATAGAATTTAATTGCTCTCTTTTTCTATTCATAGACCTCTCTTCACGTATGACACAATAATATTTCCATTCCTTTATGGCTACCAAATATAATTTTTGCATGTTGATGGGACTCTCTTCACATATCTCCACATTACTAGTACTTTACTTGTTGATGGGGCTTTTTTTACTGATGTTGGGGCTTTAGAAATTGGGATAAAAACGGATGATGTTTTTTTTGTGGTGAATTTCTGTTTTGATTTTCGAAATGAAAGGAAGCCTATCCGAATTCATTTTTGCAGGAATCTCTTTTTGCATCTCTGGATGGTCAATTAGATAGAATACTATAAAATCCGGTTGATAAAATACATTAAAATCTTCCAAACTCTGCATAGACTTAAAATAATTCATTCATTTTACATAATCCATAAACTTTAAACAATCTATCGAAATCTTTCAGAATCGTGATTGAATACACCCTCCTTAATTTAAGCTCAAATATTGATTTTGATTGATTGTGGTAAAAAATTAAAATTGGACAAATATTTCGAGACAACAAAACATTAATTATTGTAGAGTATATGTGATCGTTTACAGACATCAAAATTTCCATGAATGTGTCATTATACCTCACTTTTCATCTACATTATTCATTTTATTCCATCACATCAAGGACAAACATAATAAATTTTTAAACTTTTTAAACTTTTTTTTAATCTCCGTGCCAAGTCAAACTGGAAAAGAAAATTTTTAACCATAGGAAATTTTGAAAATAAAATACATAAATAACAAATTTATGTATTTTGTAATTTTTGTGTTTGTAGATCATACAATACATGCGGAGTATATGCCTAGTCATTTGCAATTAATAAGAAATAACTTTTTTTCTAAATCTGTTCATATCTGGATGAGACTACGTTGACCCATTTGCATTCAATGAACTGTGAGTGGCCCTTATAAAAGGGCAACGTTACTTACAAGTTCAACGCTACAAAACACAGTCCCATATATTCTCTACTGTAAAAGTAAATTTTTTCTTCCATTTTTTCCTTTGACGGATCGAAAAGATGTCTCCATGTCAAAACATCATTGTTATGGCTATAGCAATAACGTCAATGGTGTTACTGTGTGATCTTACTGGTGCTGCAACCATTCGGGTTGGCGGCGCAGCCGGATGGGGTTTCGCGATGGACGGTTGGCAGAAGGGACAAACATTCAACGTCGGCGATGTTCTCGGTCCGATCAAGTTTCTATCGACCGTACCTTACTTACTTGTTTAAGATTTTGAAAACATTGGACTGATGTGTGTTTGCATGCATGCAGAGTTTAAGTACGACCCGACGTTGCACAACGTGGTGGTAGTGAGCAAGGAAGATTACGAGTCGTGCACCCCGAAGGGGAAGACGTTGAACTCCGGCGACGATAAAGTGACGTTGACCGCCAGCGGAACCACCTACTACATCTGCGGTATCGCCGCTCATTGTGCTTCCGCCGGAGTCAAAGCCGCCATCACCACCGTCTGATGATGAAGATTTCAGTTATTTATATCTGTCTATCTTCGATCAATTATTATTATTAGTATTAGTATTCGGCCAAATTATATTCTATGTTGCATTGTTAATGAGCGAGCCATAATGAGCAAAGTAGAATTTAATTAAATTAAACAAGGATTGGTCAAGCATTATTAATTAATAATTACTTTCTCCGATCCGTATGACCGTATGGTACCAAATTTTGTCGATATATATTTTTCCATTCAACTCAGTGCATATATAGGAGAAAAAAAATGGACGTGGAAAAAAAGAAAAGTGAGAGAGAAATTAACGAAGAACAAGAAAGGAAAAGGGAGAGAAAATTAAAGATTATTTTTTGACAATGACAAAAAACTTTTTCCTGACATCACTTTGTTTTATTTATTCAAATTCTATTTTTTTGTGTGACATTTACTGCATGTTCTTAGTGAAAGTAAATAAAAATAATAATATGTAAATTTAAGTTCATTTTTTAAATAAATTGTTTAGATTATTTAAAAAATTTTTGTAGTAGGATTAATGAAGTATCTCGTTCCAATTACTCCGTATCATTTAATTAAACAAAGTATTGGAGCGTGGCATTAAAGGTACCACAAAGGCACAAATCCATCTTTGTAAATTGGTTTAATGAATGAAGTTTATTGCACCAAATTAATACCCCTATGGTTTGATAAATATGCATCATATTGTTGACATCAAAACTTCAAAACTTAAATTGTTGTTCTCATGCTTCTGATATTCCTATGTCAATGTTCGTTTAGTCTAAAATACCCTTCAAATTTTAGTATAATAACTCCGCTACCCTTATAGTTTAGCATCAATGTCCCCTCTCTTTTTCTGTTAATTATGTGTGTTTTTTTCTCCTTTTCCATAAATATATGTAAATTAATATTTAAAACTATTTTTTTAAAAAATGTTTCAAAAAATAACATATGCTTGGGTTGAGTTGTGCTTCCATGATTATTCTAAGGTCCACAAGTGAGATGTTGATTACTTTCTCACACTTTTCATGGGTACGAATGAGAAACATTTATTTTTTTAAGATCTCAATTCATGTATACTCCGTAATATTTAACGATTTATATATTAAGGTTCATAATATGAGTAGGGACTTTAGGAGCATAGAAGAATTTAATTGCTACTTTATTGATAATTCTCTTATTAAGAATAAGACGAGTAAAAAAGTATCTATAATTAAAGATAATTCAAATACAACTCAAGAGGCTATATGGTCTATAACTAATTAATAATCATAAACTTGAATTTTTAATCGAGTTATTTCCTTGACAACATATAAATATACTCGGTGTTAGTCAAAATTTGTTTTAAAAGTGTTGATAAAATGTGACTTAAATATACTAGTATCATTTTTTTCTAAATAGGACCATTCATATCTATTCTAACATTTGACAATGGAAAATTCTAAAATGCCTTGCCTTTGAGAGAAATGGCATATTACATAATTCAAGTAGAACAAAACATTATTAAAAATAATTTGAATAGTCATTGAAATAATCAGTCAATATCCAATACCTGTTATTAATGAGGGCATGCATGACACATTATATGAAATTATGTGCCATAAAGGGAATAAATGTGTCATGAAGGAAATACATATAATATACCTGGTCATATTCAGGGAAACGTACTACCCTTTAATCATATATGGAGCATTTTAAAAAATTGAATGACGGTGAGTTTTGAACTTGTGATCTCTTGGCCATCAATGCTTCGATATCATGTCAAGAAACTAATAACTCAACAAAAAAAACTCAAACTTGTGATTTGATTGTGGTCCAGGATCAATTTTTATATATTCTAACAATAATTTTATTCAAGAAACCACCGCCAAAAAAACAGTGAAACGACGACATAAATAACACCAATTGAAGATGCTAGCTAATACATGTGTATATATTGTCTAATAGAATAATTCGATCATGAAAGTAATTAATGAATTATTAGGCAGCTTCAATAATTCTTAGGTTCATTGTACTCCGTATATAATTAACTATATATTGCTATATTTTATAAAATCAAATTAATTTAGCAAAAACAATGGCAGAAATGATTGGGAGGTTTTTTGCCCAAGACTTTGCATTTTCCTCCTTTGCCACAATTACTCTGCATGCAAAGGCTATTACATTTGCTGTCGTCACTGCTCCCTGGAACACATGACCCAATGTGTGTGTCCTTGCAACATGGGATTTTACACTCACCCTCCATCACTTCTAAACAAAAAATAAAATAAAATAAAATTATCATCTGACGTAAATCAATAATTTATTCATATATCCATCTATTCCTTAAAACAATTACTCACTCCGTCCCAATTTATTTGCAACACTTCGAACGACGTGCAAAATATCATCTCTTTTAAAGTCACTTTAATTTCAAATTGGTAGAATAATAAAAAGTAAAAATTACACCATTTAAAAGTATATGAAAAGCTCTACAAAACAAGATGCGACAAAAATATTTTATTTTATCAAATGGTCAACCAAAACGAGTAAACAAACAAAAGTTATCGAGATGCCAGAATAGTAAACGTGGCATTCTTTGTGGGACGGAGGGAGTACTATTTTGACTTGGAAGATGTTTAATTTCAGAGTTTGACCTTTTAATTATACTTTTATTGTCGAAGAAAAAAGAGAGACAAATCATTTAAATGACTTATTATATCAATGTAAATCGAATGAAGTATATTGTAAAAACTTAATTTAGATATATTAGCCATTTTTTATAAAAAATTAAAGTGTTTTGGGAGAACGAAAAAAATGAAAGAGAAATTATTTTAAGGAAGGGAGGGAGTTTTATATTGTAGGAAAAAAGAAGAAGAAGTTGAACTCCAATCTCTATGAGCTACGGAGTATATCTATTACTGACGACTCACAATGCAATAAGACCGATGAGGTTGATTAATTCAGTTATAATCACAGTCATATCGAGAAAGTATGGGATATGTTCTTGGTAGGTACAAGAATCTAATGTTGCTTAATTTTTTTTTGTTGTTGCCAGGAGTCGAATCTAAATTTACCCGCTATGATAGTACACTCCCGGTATATTTATAACTACATGCACTAGCTAAATCTATTCCTTCATTTTTCATTATATGGTGCCAAAATATGCAACAAAAGGTCACATTATAATATGTTTTAATTTACATTTTAAGCATTGTAAAATACTTTCTCCGTCCTTGAAAACTTTTCTTCTTTTTTTCATTCGTCCCAAAAAAACTTTTTCAATTTCTATTAAAAAATCACGTTTACCCATACTAATTTTAACATACCTATCACATCACATCTATTTACTATTAATCTATCAATCAAACCCTACTTTTATCACTTACATCCAAGGACATTTTTGGAAACTCAACACCAAAATAAACTTTTTTTAAATTTCTTAAAAATCAAAATCTCTCATGTTTACAGGGACGTACGAAGGGAGTATATTTGGATGTAAATAACACTTGGTAATAAAAACCTGTTGATAGAATGAACACTACAACAAGGAGTATGGAGAGCACATTGAACTTGGACATTTCCTCCCTATGAAAAGGTGCAAATAAATATCTTTTTGTTTTTAAAAATGATATAAGCATGATTCTCCATGATAATGTGGACTCTCTTATATAAGTAGCATACCTTTACCCCATTATAGAAGGTTGGTGGTCGTCTTAATGCAAAATTGAGCTTTTCCATATATACTTAAGGTACATTATTTAGGAGCCATAGGACTATAGACCATATATAGCAAATCTTAGTGTAATGGTTCATATTGCTTTTATATTCTATGAATTTCATTTTAAAGAAAAGATTTTATGGTTCATGATGTTTTTGATTATTTTCCTATAAAAAGCACAAACATGTAAAAAAGGGTTAAATACTCCTTCCGTACCAAAAGAAAATTGTCACAGTTTAAAATTTTTGTCAAATTGTAGTACATTTTGACCACAAATTAAATATAGTTTAAAGTGTTTAAATATTATACAAAATTGTATAATAACTAATATATTTTTTCTTGATAAATTATATGGTCAAAGTGTTGCATAATTTGACTAAAAAATCAAACTATGACAATTTTTTTGCGACGAAAGGAGTATATTTTTTGTCCGTGTAAAATGAATGGTTTTTGCTTTTAAAATATCTTAAATAAATTTTTATAAAATCATCACTGTAAAATATACTGCCTCCGTTCTCAAAAACTCTTCCTCTTTCATTTTTTTACTTCCAACAAAACACTTCCACTTTTTATTAAAAAACCATTTTTACCCTTACTTTTTCATATCCTACCTATAACATCATACTTTTTCTCTAATACTCAATCCATCACAGCTTACTTTTACCCATCACATCAAGGGCAAAATTGGAAGTCAACTACAATTTAACACTTCTTTATTTTTACACAAAGTCAAAATAGGAACACTTTTATAGAACGGAGGGAGTAGATCTTTTGCAAATAAATGGTCCTCCCACCAACTTACTAGATTTAGTTTTTCATGGTTTAATAGGATAAAACATAGATTAATTCAGTTATAATCACAGTCATATCGAGAAAGTATGGGATATGTTCTTGGTAGGTACAAGAATCTAATGTCGCTTAATTTTTTTTTGTTGTTGCCAGGAGTCGAATCTAAATTTACCCGCTATGATAGTACACTCCCGGTATATTTATAACTACATGCACTAGCTAAATCTATTCCTTCATTTTTCGTTATATGGTGCCAAAATATGCAACAAAAGGTCACATTATAATATGTTTTAATTTACATTTTAAGCATTGTAAAATACTTTCACCGTCCCTGAAAACTTTTCTTCTTTTTTTCATTCGTCCCAAAAAAACTTTTCCAATTTCTATTAAAAAATCACGTTTACCCATACTAATTTTAACATACCTATCACATCACATCTATTTACTATTAATCTATCTATCAAACCCTACTTTTTACTAGATTTATATATAAAATCATATCGCTAATTTTCTTGTGACTAAAAATAGATTCAACATTAACTCTAAAGTCACTCATTTTACTTTGACAAAAGCATATATACTTAAACCTATAAAAAACATCACAACCATCTTGTCAAAGAGTGATTCTATGGTGGGCCTAATGTCTATATAGACTTCTCATATATATTTTTTAATTTTTAAAATGTTTAATTCAATACTTGAAAATAATTATTTCGGATATATGAAGACCTACCATGGACCATAGGTATAGTACATGTGACATTTGGAGCAAAATCAAGAAATAGAACATTGACTTTTATTTAACTTTTGAGTGTTTGATAAAGAGGTAAAGAAATAGAATCTTGACCTTTTTATTCTCTATCAATTTTATCTATTTCTTTACTATTTTCTTTAAACTATTCGGAGTATGTCTTCGCCAAATTTTGATTTCTTTCAATCAAAATAGATAAAGTTTAACTACTAATCAAATAAAATTGATAGTAGATATTGTTAAAAAAATAATGTTATCAGAATGGTTTTATAAAATAATTTAAATATTAGTTTATTCAATTAATATACCATATCCTTAGTGATTTTATTTAATTACACGTCAAACGATGAAAGAGATTGGCAACAAAAAGTCAAAATATACAAATATTTAGAAATGAAGGTGGGAATTTTTTTACTACCTTTGTATTTGAATATTTGTCACTTTATGTAATATTTTTCATTTTCAAACTTTGGCCTATAATTAAATAAAAATACTCCATCTGTTTTCCAAAATAGTTCATCTTTCGTTTTTTGTGTGAAATAAAACACTTCCACTATGATAAAAAATGACAAATATATTCCAATTAAGTTATTGCAATATACTTCATTAATTTTGTATTGATATAATAAGTTATTCAAATGAGTTTTCTCTCTTTTTTCTTCGATGCTTATTAAGACATAATTTGAAAGTCAAATTACGAAACACATTCTATATATTAATTAGGGAGTAGTTGTTCTTTCGATTACTCATTATAGTTATTATGTCAAATATCTAATATATTAACACTTTTTAAGAATTTTTTTTAAAAAATTATTTAGAAGTTTTGGTCATGTGCGGGCCGGCCTGAAGCCCGTGGGTGTCCATGCGGCCTAGGCTCAGGCTTCAATCGTTAGACCGCTATTTGAACAGATTTAATTTAAACGAATCGAATTTTCAAATGAACAGAATATGTTTAGTATGTTATACGAACCAAATATGAATCTTAAAAAAATTCGAATTTGAATATTACCTTATCTTAACAAATACGAATATTATTCATAAATATTTGATTCGATTCAGTTCGTTTTCATATGAGTCATATGAGTCGTTCAAAACTTAGACGGTGTTTGAGAGTGCTATTTTCGCAAAAGCTGAAAACAAAAATACGTCATAACTGCTTTTCTAAAATGGTGTTCTATGTACAAAATAGTATGAAGAAAAATAAAAATTAACATGTCAAACATAGTAAAACTATTATACCTTAAACCATAAATAAATTCTTAAAAAACAGCTCACTCCCTTCCAAACGCCCCCTTATTCTTTTCAATTGGGTACATTGTCGGCCCATTCTAAACCATCCAAATCGGCCAAAGAATCAACTCTAGACTCTCGATCCAATCCGCGAGGCTTGCAACCACCGGCGACCCATCTCCGGCCACTTACGTCATCCGGCCACCACCTCAGGCCACTTGCGAGTCGTGACCAGCCCTGCACCGCTGCCACTATCTCCTCGATACCCTGTTTCCCTTTCTCATCCTCACTGGTAATTAATTACTCCGCATATGTTTTTGTTTAGCTTTTACCAAATTTGAGTTCTTATATGTTTACATAATACGGAGTAAATTCCATTTTGAATAGTACAATGTTTCATATTAGCTGCCCTCCTGCTATCTTCTGCTTTGCTGTACTGTTTTAGCCTTTTTAGGGCTGGCCGCGCTATCAGGGATTAACTTTAACTATCAAATTTAGGAATTGGAAGATAAAAGTATATAACAAAATCATATGAGGTAACATTAGGGAAAATCTTATGGAGATTGATGAGCAGCGGCAAGTATATGTTTTGAAAATAGATGATTCATATGGTTTTAACTTTCGGTTGAGGCTAAATCCGCACCCGAAATGGCTATATCCACACATTTTACCTAAATTTACACACCAATATCAAACTTATATTAATGGGTGTGGATTTAGCAAATTTAGGTGAAAGGTGTGGATTTGCCATTTTGAGTGTGGATTTAGCAACACCCTTAACATTATACGGAGTAATTAGACATACAAATCCACACCATTCACATTGTTGAAGATAGATATTTTGAAATGATCTTTTGAGTAGTATGCTTGCATTGAGAGCTATTACAAATGTTGAGAGAAAAATATTGCCTTTTTCCTTAAATCCTGCTCTTGAAAAACTGAAGGTCAAGATGTAAACATGGTGGATGTCTTTGTGCACCTTTTCGTGTACTCTATTCCGAAAGGGCATGCATGTTTTTCTTTTTAGTCTGTAAAAACATGTGTTTGTTTCTATATTTGAAAAATATTGTAGAGTATGTGGTTCACATTGTTTTTCTATCATTTGCATGAATTTCAACCGCATTTCCTTCTAAAAACCTTCTAAAACTTGTGCCCGTTCAAACTGGGCACATCTTTTTGGGACAAAGGGAGTAACATTTTCATTTCCCTCTGTTTCAACTTTCAAGCACAAGTGTTTACTAAAGAACCTAATTTTATTTTACCACAGATCAGTCTTTCTTAGAACTTTTTTTCCCTTTCAATCAGGTAGTGCCCTGTGTGCTCGGCGATTTATGTTTCTTGGTATATTCTACAAGATAACTGGCCAAGCAAACCATTTAACTGTGCAATTTCGTCATTTTTCTAAAACCCAAAATGTGAATAAGGTAACATTGTACCTTGAGAGGGCGAGGCTCATTGATTCTATACGTCTCTGTCTTCGATCAGACTCTACAGAGTGTCTTTCCAAACTCCTAAGGAGCCCTTCTTTAGACTCTTTTGTAGTGACAAGTGCTCTGCGTTCAGCTCCCTCTCCTGAATCTGCATTGCTTTTTGTTGAATCTCTAAAAGAAATTTCTCATTTCTCGCTACTACGAACACCCTCTATGCATTGGCCAAGATTCTTGCCAAATCGAGGCAGAAGGGTAAACTACAAGCCCTGATTAATGGTATTAACACAGGCAAGTTCACAAATGTTGCGCATGTCAGTTATATGGACCGTATGCGCTGGTATGCTGCCGCCGGAGACCTTGATGAGGTTAACAATGTATGGAACAAATGGAAGTCTGCTTTGCAAAAGCATCCATGCACAGAATCTTACAACATCATAATGGACCTTTCTGTTCATAAGGGAAGGGATGTTGATGCTGTGAAGGTTTTCAATAGGATGATAAATGATGGGGCACTTCCGAATTCCAGGACATACACTGTTATAATTGATCATCTTGTAAAATCTGGGAAATTAGATTCAGCTGTAGAAGTTTTCAGGATCTTACCCCAGATGAGGATAAAGCGCACACTAAAGCAGTACTCCATCATGGTGGGAGCATTGATCAGCAATAATAGGTTAGATGCCATTAAAGATTTGCTTGAAGAAATGAGGGCTGATGGAATATTGCCCGGTCGGGCCATGCATTGGTCATTGCAACAAATGCAGGAGGCAGGTTATGATGAGAAGAACATCAATGAATTGATCAGAAAAATGCTTCCAGACGGCAGGATTAAGAGCATTTCTTATTGCTCAGGTGATGCTGATGGGGATGATGACGAGGAAGAAAATGCTGAAGATGTTTCAGACCAATGTCATTTGAAACCATGGATGGACCCCGCTGCTCTTGCTAGCGCCTTGCGGAACTGGGGACCTGATGAGGTTGCAGCATTGGAGGATTCAAGATTTGTGTGGACAACTCGGTTAGTGAGCAAGATAATCAGAAGCTTTAACTCTGCAGAAACAGCCTGGCAATTCTTTTGCTGGGTTGCTCATCAACCAGGATTTACTCACGACAGTTACACAGTATCCAGGATGATTGCCAAGTTGGCTCGGCATGGCTGTGTCCATTTAGTCAATGAACTTTTGTCCAAGATGGAAAGAGAAGGGTTGGTGATGTCATTTAGCACTCTCAGATTAATAATTGATTTCTATGGGATTTCTGGCAATGGTGTTGCCGCCCTAAAGGTCTTCCGCAATGCAAAAGCGGTCTGTGGTCCAGTCCCCGAAAACCATCTGTTGTTTCTGTATTCCTCTCTTTTGAGGACATTATCAAAATGCAAAATGGACGATGATGTCACCAACATCCTTGAAGAAATGGTCCTGCTTGGGATATTTCCGGATAGGCAGACGTTTTCTGGGCTGATGCACCATTTTGCCCTTCAAGGGGACATCAAAACAGTGCAGAGGCTGTTTGGGATGGTCAGGCAGAGCGGAGTCGAGCCCGATGGTTATATGTACAAGGTTGTTATTGACGCGTATTGCAAGTGTGAGAGGGCTTCTCTTGGACTGAGAGTTTTTGAGGAAATGTGCAGTTACGGACAACAATTGGCCGATATTGCCACTAAAGACTTGCTTGTAAAGAGCCTTTGGAAAGAAGGGAAGCTCAGGGAGGCAGCTTCCGTGGAAGAGCGATGCGAGGAGCTAAGCAATAATGGTATTTCTTTCGGTTTGCCAGGACACATGTTCACCATGAATGCTTTGGATCTTAGAAGAGTTTATGAGATATACTCTAGCAGTTTTGATGCAGTGGACAGTTCTTCTATGGATATAAAGACATGAAGCTCTGCTTTCCTAATTTCTTTCATCTATATGTTGTAGGAAAACACAACAATGCATTAAGGGTCCAACAGAAATAGTCTCTTTTTTACTCTATCATAGGGGTAAGATTGTGTGCATCTTTAACCCCATTTTCAGGGTTGGACTTGTACTGTGTTCTGTTGTTATTGTATGGTGTAAAAGTCTCATATAGCATTAGTTCTCCTTTTTATATATCTTGAAATAGCTTGGTGTCAATTTAGGCACGATTTGGGAATAACGTTCTGTCAAATTTTAGTTGTGCACATCAATGTTTTAAAACACCTACTAAAAGCTACCATTATATAATATTTTCAAAGCGTTAGAGCTAATTAGCCAAACTCTAACGCTAATGCCAAAAGAGGCTTAAAAAATCATGATATATTGACTGCAAAATGCCAATATACAAAAGAATTTCAAGATGTGTATAAATGGGACATCTTCTCATGGTGTCCATACATTAGAGCGGGACTCGGTAAGAGGGATCCACCATTTTCAAGATGAACAAATTGCCTTTATCGCCTCTTGACACTCTGTTACATGGCACACCATAATATATGTGAGATTATTACAGTTCAATTTATTAAAAAGGAAAAAAAATGTTATTTTGTGTTTTATGAATGTGCACAAACATGGATTGGCTCACCTCAGTTCTTCGTCCAAGTAAGTAATTTCCAGGGACCCACGAGCTGTTTCGGGAGCTTTTATAGGAATCTGTTACCAAAGAGAGCAGTTGCTTAAGTGCTTATTGCTATCGATGTATAAGTCTCGACCACACCGTTTATACTTTCTTTAAAATCGCAAAAGAGTCAAGAGATGAATTTAATAAATGATAGAATATACATTCGACTATTAAATCCAGCATATTTGACTTAAAATATGAAAATAATGAACATACCAGCCCTGAAATTTTGAAGTAATCAAACTTTACAGCCACCTTTCTTGAATTTATTGGGGTTAAATCTGCTGTCACCTGCAGAAAAGTGAACTCAAAAACTAACTTTCAAGACTTTGATCTCTTCCTAAATGCTTAAAATGGTAAATGGAGGGAACCTAAAGTATTAACAGAAGGTAATTTCAAGAATCTACTGTAAAAAGCTAACCTGGTTGAAAGTGGGGCAAGATTCCATATTTTGTGCTCTAAGTGTATCAGTGTTGATTCCTTGGTAGTTTCTTCTTGACCTCAAGAACTTGGGTTTCTGCTCACAAACAACCAAAAGCCAATCTGTGAATTCCCTCAGTTTGAACAAAACATGAGAAGAAGAAGAAGCAAAAGTGATGTTTTGTGGGGGTGAGAGTAACAGCTGACATTTGTTTGGAGGATTGATTGAGAAGTTGTATACAAAAGCTCCCATTTGCCATTAAGTAAAGGAGACTTCAGAGGCTGCTTTGTAGGATTGGCTGCTTCCAGCTTCCTGACAACCTTATCAATGCACATTTACAATAAGCTTCCTTCCTTACAATCTCAAGAATAAAAACCCCTCCACAACCAAAAGAAAGAAAGAAGAGTCTTGTTCCTTTACATTCCACATAACTTAACTCTTTTTTTATCAGATAACTTTACATTTTGTTGCTCATATCTCCATAACTTCAAAAGATAAAAATCAAATCTTCAAAATGGAATTGCAGAAAAGCCCTTGTTTTTTTGCACTAATTCAGAGAATGCACATTTACTATCTTAATAAATGGTTACCATGTAATCATTATTTGAAAATATCTTCATACCAGTGAACTGAACAAAAAAAAAGATTTTGGTCTGTTACCTGCTCAATCTGATCTTGGTGTTCAGGGGAGGCGTCTGCGCCGCGATCCAGGGGAGCAATAGCCTCCAAAAGTTCTTCTTTGAAAGCCTTGACGTCTTTAGCACTGTACAGATTCAAGAAAGATGAGAAGAAAGAAACATGGGTTCTCCACTTGGGAGCGCCATTACGGTTGTAAAGGGTCGAAATGCTGCTGACAGGACCACTGCTACTGTAAGTGTCGCCGCCGTGAGCGGCGGCGGAGAGAATATGAGCTCGGCGGAGCTTCGGGATGCTGTGGTCGCCGGAGAAGGAGGAGGGAGCAGCAAAGAGATGGGTCGCCGGATATGAAAGTGTGGAAACGGCCATTAAAATTGGAGAAGAGGAGGGAGATTGGTCTTTGTAAGGTTGTGGCGTACAATATTTTGTGTGTAGCTCTTTTTATCTGCATTCTCCGGTGGAAATGTGTCCACAACCACTATCAACTTTTTTTTGGTGGGGAAGAAAACCAAATTAATGTTTCAACAAACAGGGAGTAAAATATGTTAGACAATTATGATGTTCCATTCAAAAAATTGACAATTTTTATCTTATTTATTTGATTCCAAAATCGACTATAATTGTAGAGTACAATTGATGGAAGTGTGAGGATCGAGCGGGATGAAAAGGTTTGTCAGAAATTATCTTATTTTCAATGTCATCTCATGTACTAGGTAGTAGGTACTAGGAAAAAGTAATCCTTCCGTCCGAATTAGAGTTTGTTTACTTCAATTTATTCTTATTATTTATTACTTATTTTTATTGGAATCAGATTAAATTAAATTAGACCAACAATAAGTTTAAATACAACTACAATTACATCATATCAGAAAAAATTTACTTCAATCAAATGAGAACTAAAAAGATAAGATGAAAGAACAAATCCTTAATCATCTCCTTTAACTTCAAGTAAAGTAAATGATTCAAATTTAGGCAGAAAGAGAAATATTTTAGCCCACATATTGTTTACTTTATTGAGAAACTAAAAATCAAGATAATTGTTTATGAATGGATTAAAAAATAAAGTAAAATTATTAATTCCAAACTGATGATCTAGAATATAATTCGTACCATCATCGGTTAGCTAAGACATCTGACTTTGTGTATGATTTTTTGGAGTGTTTGGAAATGGATTTGAGAATAACTTTTGAACTTCGACTTCATTGAAATACAATTTTAGGTGTCTTTCAATCAACTTTAGATTATAGGTTGTGATTTCAGAAGTGTAAATTATGATTTAGAAGTAATTTTTTTATCAAAGCTTGAAGTAATTGCTTTCTGTTTCTAATTTAACACATCAACTTTTTTAAGACTTGCCGCACACAAGCACCCTCTTATTCCTGATGTATTAGAGCAACTCCAACCGGGAGTGTAAATTTGAGTAACTGTTAAAAAATAGAAGAAATGCCCTTTACTGTTCAAAATTGAGCTCTCCAGCGCATCTCCTAAAATATACAACGTAGTCTATTTTACCATTCAGAGCTGCCAAATATAAGAGTTACTGTACCCAAATGGAAAAGCTTTTACCATTCTATTTGTTCTCTGTTCCATCTCCCTCACGAAGAATCCCAAAATCTGAACACACAGATTTGGAAACCTTTTCAGTTTTCACCAACGTATGGAGCTGAGTCAACTAAAGCGCCGCATAAGAGAAAACCACAGCTCAAAAGGTGATCTGAAGAACTTCTCTTCGTCTTCTTCGATCTAAACTTCTCCACTGTTCATCTTCTTCGATTTGGACTTAGCTTTGCCATTGATGAATTTGTTTTTAGATTAAAAAATAGCATGAATTAAATATTACGAAGTATAAAATTATATTATTTAGAAGATATGGTTGGATTGAATATAAAAAACTTGAAGTGTAAAACACTGTTGATAGTGTAAAAGAGGGTTTACACTATCAAAATTTAGACTACCCCTTGGAGATTCTCTTAGTACTTGATATGGATAAATAATAAATACAAGCTTTCCTTAGAAAAATAGAGAGGAAGAATGAAATAAATTTACACTAATTTTCAAATTAAATTAAACTAAATCAAATTTAGCACTTCTAAAATTAAAACTTATACGGAGTGATAGAAAGAAAAGTGGAGCGGAAGAAGAATGAACTGCGAGTTGGTAAAGGCTCCATCTTTCCCAGTTCTTCCTCGCCCTCGGCGTCAGCACCATTTGTTCAAGATTCTTTGCTGTGACAAGAACTCCGCCTCTTCTTCGCCGTCAAACACCAACCGGTTCGGCTTCAAGTTGGTGGGCAGATCGCTCGGAGACATTAAAGGGAAGATAAAGCGTATTGACGCCAGTAGGTCTTCTGAACTTTACCCCTTTCTGCTCAGTTTACCAGAAATGCTAAAAACTGTGTTTTGGTTATGAAGAATTGTGGTTTGAATGCCAAATATGTTGTATTTTTCCCTTGATTTTTAGAACCTAATAATTCTTGTTACAGTATTTAGGTATGAGCGTGGAACTGGTAAAAAAAATTCAGTCTTTGGTAGCATATTTAGAGCAGGAACTATACTTCTATTGGAATTTGAAGTTTTACTGCAGTAGGCTACAACCAAACCTTTTTATTTACCATGCCCTAAATCAATTGCTTTTTGGCATTTCCTTCACAGGCTCAGTTCAAGAATCATTAAATCAATTGTTTTTGAAAACCCAAAACTACCTGCTTCAAGTCACTTCACCACTGGTGAAAACAGTCAATGATCGAAGGGCTGCTTCTCAGGATCACACTCAAGATGTAGATGATATGTTCGTGCCTGAACAGACTGTTGATCGGCACACGCCAAGTGGAGATCTTTCCATGGCTGCCGTTCTATCCATTGAACAATTCAGCCGGTATGGTGGATATCATTTTAATTCTTGGTTTTGTGTTCATTAGCACTACACTCAGACACAGCCCCTACAAGGACTCTATGAAGGGTCATTTCTAAGATTGGTCTTAGACCAAGTTGTGTACTTTATTGCGGTTACTAGTTTTGACATTCCAAGAGAAAGATATGCAGGATGAACGGGGTCAATGGGAAGAAAATGCAGAAGATTTTTAAGGAACTCGTTCCTGAACCTATCCGTAATGATGCCCGCAATTTGGTGGAGTATTGCTGTTTTAGGTTTCTCTCAAGGGATACCTCTGAAATGCATCCTCGCCTTAAGGTTTCTATTTCAAATCTTTAGCAATTCAAGTTTCATTGCATTCATGACTTGAAAACACATAATCGTTCTTTAACTGAGAGATGCATGGATTCGATTCACAGGAACCTGCATTTCAGACACTGATATATGTAACCATGCTTGCATGGGAACAGCCCTATACCAGAAGTAATAACTATTCAGCTGAATATCTACAGAAGGATTCTTTTCAGGTTGTTTTCCGTTCTATATATATGTTCATAGGTTGACATTCCATTTCTACTTTCTATAACTCATAACGTCGTTATTGATTTTTTGGGGGGGGTTGAAAGTTGAAAGGGAAGTTGGTAGGGGAAGAAGCTTTTGTTCGGATTGCTCCAGCGGTTTCAGGTGTTGCTGATTGGTCAACAGCATATGATCTTTTTAAAGCACTGGCTGATGAGGAAGGGGGCATCTCATTCACCTCATGGTCCACATATATCAATGAACTCCTCAAGTGAGCTTTTTAGATTGCTATTATTACAAGTACTTTAGCCTCTCATTCTTCAAAGGAATGACTGCTGCAAATGGCACAAAAACATAGAGAAATTTGTGCTAAACATGATCAACCCCTATGTTTTACTGCTCCTTAGGGAAAATTCTCTTCTTCAAAATGTTGAATATTTGGTTCTTGATGGTTGAAATTTCTCATTTGATATTCACATTCTGTAATAAATTAATTTCAGGGTGCATGATGAAATGAAATCATATGAATTTCAAGAATCTCCCAATATTTATAACGAGAGAGTTCTGTGTATTGCTTCTGGAGGAAAGTACCCAGTGTTAAAATGGAAGAATAATATGGTGTGGCCTGGCACACTGACTTTAACTGACAAGGCACTCTACTTTGAGGTACTTCAACTTCTAACTGAGTACTGTGAATGCTTTTGCTTTGGTTGCTCCAATTCTAACATTTTTAGTGTTCTTCCAGGCTGCAGGTCTGAAAGGGAAAAGAGATGCTTCAAGGCTTGGTCTCACAGAAGATTTTTGTCATGTAACGAAAACTAGGGTGGGTCTGTTCGGATTCGATGTCCTCGACTCTGCTATTTCTGTTTCTTCTGGTCCGGCGTGAGTAAGCTTCCTCCAAAAACCACCGCCTGTTAACATTTTAGTTTCTGCATTAATTGTTTCATCCGGCGTACGTTTCTTTGTTTTTGGCATGACAGTTCTGAAGCATGGGTGCTAGAATTTATTGACTTGAGAGGTGAGATCAGGAGGGATGTGTGGTATGCATGCATCAACGAAGTCATTGCGCTGCATGGGTTCATCCGAGATTTCGCACCCGAGGCGGATGGCGACCATGGGAAGACTAAAGCAACCGCTTATGCTACGAACGCGATAGCAAGACTCCGAGCGCTTCAAGCTTCCCAGAAGCTTCTAGAAGATCCCAACAAACTAGTCCAGTTCTCGAACCTTCAAGACTCTCCTTATGGCGACGTCATGTTGCAGACGCTAGCGGTCAACTGTTGGTCAACGCCGTTGAATTCCGAGAAAGAACGTCAACCTCCGGGAACACATGAGGCGGAGTCGGCGGAAACTCACGCATTCGACATGGATGGAACCGCGTACTTGCGGAAATGGATGAGGTCTCCCACATGGGCTTCTAATCCTTCGCTTTCTTTCTGGAGGACTTGTTTGGCGAAACACGATGGAGTAAACCGAGGAATGGTCTTGAGTAAAGATCTTGTGGTTGGTGATCAAAATCTGATGGAGAAGGCGGCCATGGCATGGAGAGACAAGTGCAGCGCGGTGGAGAAAACCCAGGCCACCATTAACGCCGCGACGATTCAAGGAATACCGAGCAATATAGACCTTCTCAAGGAACTGATGCTTCCTTTGGTGGTCACGGCGAACAACTTTGAAAAGCTCAGACGCTGGGAGGACCCACTTTTGACTGCATCTTGTCTCGCGCTGACGTACACCCTTATTTTTAAGGACATGGTGACCTACGTATTCCCCGCTGCCTTAATGGCGTTGGCGGGAGGGATGCTACTGATGAAGGGGCTGAAAGAGCAAGGCCGGCTTGGGAGGTACTTTGGCAAGGTCACCATTCGCGACCAGCCACCTTCAAACACTCTCCAAAAGATCATTGCCCTGAAAGAGGCATTGAGAGATCTGGAGATGCTTCTCCAGAGTCTCAATGTCTCTTTGCTTAAAATCCGGTCGGTTGTTCTCGCGGGACAACCTCAGATCACCAAGGAGGTTGCTCTGGTGCTGCTCTTCAGTGCTGCCCTTCTGCTAATTGTTCCTTTCAGATACATTCTCTCTTTCGCGATCTTCGACCTGTTCACCAGAGAACTTGAGTTCCGAAGGCAGATGGTTCTGAGATTCATGAGCTTTTTGAAGGACCGTTGGGATACTGTTCCGGCAGCCACTGTCGTGGTGTTGCCCTATGAAACTGATGAATCAGAGGACAGAGTCGGCCATAGAACAGGGGAGATCAATAAAGATTCAAGAAAATCTGAAAAAACACGCCGAGAAAACGACGAGTAGGTAGTAAAGAAAAGAGATTCATGAGCCTTTCAATGTATACATTTGTTTAATCCTTCTTTATCTTCATTCTATTAATCAGAAGTGTTACACTGAAATTCCCATTAAGAAGTTTAAATATAGAACAACAACAAATCGAGTAAAATTTCACATTGCTTCAAAAAGTTGAGAGCTTTTGAATCAGAATTGCTTGTTCTTCTTGGCATGATAGTTCTTGGAATGGAAGTCAAGGAACAGAGCCAGAAGGGAAGCATTGAAAACGGCATTGAAGCACCAGCCCGAAATCCCGGAGCAACCCGACCCGGTGAAATGATAATAAAGCATCGCCCCTGAAATGAGGAAGCTAAAGACGAATTGGATGATCTGACAGTCGGTGACCAGCCTCTTCCACCGCGGGCGGTGGCCCAGGGCGCACATTAGGTAGTAGGCGTACATTAGCACGTGGACGGAGGCGTTGGTGACGAGCGCGACGGGGAACAGTGTCTGGGCCGTCGACAGCCAGAGGTAGCACATCACCACCACCACGGCGTGGTGGTAGACGTGGAGGAAGGTCAGCCGGCGGGAGCGGGACCCGCTGAGGAAGATCAGGAGGGTGTCGCCGAACTCGAGAATCTTGGAGAGGTAGAAGACGTGGGCCCAGAAGAAAGTGGGCCCGCGCGGCGGGGTGCGGCCGGCCGGGAAGCAGATCGCCCATCTCCAGCCGCGATCGGGGATCTGGTGGAGGACGGAGAGGGAGCAGCCGACGGCCATGACGAGGGAGAGAAGGCACATGGTGAGGCTGTGCGCGGCGGTGATGAGGCGGAGGGAGGCGGTGGAGAGGGGCGGGAGGAAGTGAAATCGGCGGAGAGCGAGAGTGACGGCGAGATAGGAAATCACGGCGACGGCGAGGAATTGGGGAGAGGAGCCCAATGTGAAGTGGCCGTGTTTCCACTCGTATTGGCTGATTTCTGGGTGGTCCAGTAGCCAGTAGCGGACGGCGGAGGAGAGAACCTCCATGGCAGCGAGAGGAATCGATTGAGTCCACTAAAGAGTGAGGTACAGACGGATAACGCGGCCCTCTCTCTGGCTGCCTACTCTCAGCCCAAATTATTCTCATCTTTTAGAACATTGGACTCAGTTAATACGACAAGGTTCCCATGACATTACTGACATTGTCCGGCAATGTCATGGGATGACCTGGAGGCGCACCTTTCTGTAAACCTTCTCATCTCGCCCTGACCCGAACACACTCCTCATCCCCTTCTATTGCACCCTACAAGTTGATTTTGAAGTCAAAATGTGACTCCAAAGTCAAATTTTAATGAGAGTTGCTCCACATGTGCTTCACATAAACTTCACATTACCTTTTCTAGGTAAAGTAATTCTTTAAGAACTTTGCATTAAAAATGTTCTAAAACACTTTTGCTTTTTTTGTACACTCTCTCTCGTCCCAAAGTAATTCATATCTTTAGTGATCTTTCCCTAGCCTTCACTACACCCATCAATCCCACCTCCAAATCGATTGACATTCTAGTAAAATCTAAACAAGAATGTCAATCAATTTGTGGGTTTAATTATAGTAGCAACGAGGCACGTTGGGCGAGATGTTTTAGGGAGACTGAGAGGATAAGAACCATTTTCGAGTCGAGGTAGCTAGTGTCATATAATGATTCTGGCTGTTAGTGCCAGTACAACATTGTCGATTTTAATATGATCTTTAAAAGTATTTTGGATAAATATCTTTATCATTTCTATCAAATAATCAAGTTTTATGTTTGAAGGGAATAATCAAGTTTATAAAGACTCGAGAGTGATTTATTTTAACATTTAATTGAGTTTTGCAAATAAATATTAAGTAACTATTTTTCTGTGTAGATGCTTATTGACTTATTGCTTATAAGTAGTTTTCAGCTTATAAACTGCTTATAAGTTAAAAAATTCTTTTGGGTAGATAAAATGACTTAAATGTTATATAAGTCATTTGTGGATATTCACGGATAAACACCATTGACTTGGGAGTACTTCTAACACTTTTTGAGATGCCAATCTTGAATTCTTGATTCTTGAGTTTATTCCGTACTTCATTGATTGTGTTAAAAATGGACGATTCAATCCACATATAATCAAGGTGGGAAAGATTATTGCACTCCGAGAGTGGATGCAAAGGTTGAAAAAAGTATAAATTCGCCCAACTTCGTGACTTGTTCTTTACTTGAGGTGAAGGGAGACATGAATGATGAAGAAAAGAAAGATGAGAACAAGTGGAAATGTAAGAAAAAAGGCTTGCGAAATTAGTTATAGACAGAATACGTACTGCAATCCCAGAAAGCCATCCTTGTGTAATGCCTCAACTTCTTCTTCCATCTCCACGAATAAATTAAAAGCCTTTCTTAGCTTCCATTGTCTTTATATACTATTCTTCATTCAATTCAATAACCTTGAATCCTTCGTCCCTCGACCGGATCGGTTCGGATGCCTGCGAACCGGTTCCCGCGCCTGGGCATCCTGGCGAATGGGGTCAGGAGGAGGACGAGAAGCTACCATTACTACTGGTGCAGGCGTTGCCTGAGATCAATCAGAACCGTTTCCGCCAACCCCGCCGGTTTACTCTGCCCGCGTTGTTTCACCCAGATTGGCTACGAGCCCGGTGCTTATCCCAGGGGGAGGGAGGAAGAAGAAGAAGGAGGAGCAAGAGGGTTGCTCGACGCGTTTACTATCCTTCTAGACCCCCCTCCCTGGGATCAGTACACGCGGTGGCGGCGGCAAGTCATCGCGCAGTTCATTGGCCCTGACGAGCCGCCGCCTCCGCCTCCTAGGCCTGTCTCTCCTGACCTCAATGCTCTCTATTATTTGCCGCGTAAGAATATACTTATATACTCATTCCATTCTTTCCCGTTCACAATTAACTGACTATTATGACTTTTGAGATACATACATTACCTTCTCTATGTGTCAGAAAATAGGATTTGGGAGCGACAATATGAGGAGCCCGTGATTGAAGAGGAAAGCGCGGGGCCGCCGCCCGCAACACCTGCGGCAATTGAATCTCTGCCGGAGGTGGAGATCGCGGCGGCTCATCTGGCGAACAACCCGGCTTGCCCCGTCTGCAAGGAGGAGTTCGAGGTGGGGGAGAAAGCGAGGGAGTTGCCTTGCAAGCATTTCTACCATTCTCCCTGTATCGTCCCCTGGCTCCAAATCAAAAACACCTGCCCCGTTTGCCGCTCTCCCCTGCCAAATTCTTCGCCCCACATTCTGCAACCAGATAACTACCGTACTAACGGAGAAGACGAAGACGGGGACGACGATGATTTTGATGACCCCGAGACGAACCCTCTCGTGCGGGGGTGGTCTTGGGTTATGTCGTCTTGGCCATTCAGACTGCTGTCGAATTGTATAGAACATCTAACAATTCCTCCGGAAAACATTGTTCCTTCTTCTCAATCTAGAGGTGAGATTATTAATCTAGCTGCCAATTTGATCAAAACCTCAAAGTTTGAAAAGGTTTATGTAGTTATTTAGACCTCGTTCTTGAACATGGTTGGTTAATTAATGTCTTAAATATAATAGAGAGACATTGGGAGCGGTTCTGGTTCACAGATTGACAGCCGAGCAGAAAAGAGATGAATTCTTTCCGGCACAAAGCAAAAACCAGACAAGAAAGGGGGGGAATTAGAGGAAGGCAGGCCAACGTAGCATTATGCATGGAAGAATGCAGAGTTGGAGGATGTGTGCACACAGAGTGACGCTAGAAAAAAAACCAATTATTTAATCAATCAATTTAATAATATTGGAATATTTGTCCCATTCAAGTTATGTTCATGGGTGCAATTTGAATTTTTGAAATTGAACCGTGTTGCAAATATAAAATAAACATTTGTTGATATGAAAATTTAATCAATCAATGTACCTAGTACTCTGGATGACATTGCTTAGCAATATCATGGGATGATACGGGAGCCCTTCAATGTCTCGTTCGTAAAATTCATGATTTCTATCCTACTTAATCTACCGATGAATCTCTCGCCCCGTCCTGATCCAAAGCCACCTCCCATTCAGTGACAAATCCAGGAACTAAGATAGTTCACGACACCATGAATCAGGGGTTCGGGGGGCAGCACCTACCCTCATATTTTTTAAAGAAAAAATAGGTATAAGTAAGGGCAAAAAATAATGAATTTTATTTTAAACATTTATTGAAAGTAAAACCTTTTTTCAAAAGGCAATGTAAAATTTTATTTTATAAACAATTAATTATATGTAATAAAAAACACTTTTGAAAAACAATTAAACAAAAAGGAAAAAATTAACCTAATTATATGGGGTCTCTTTGATTTTAGTTGGGGCATATATATACATAGCATAAAAATTTATGTCAAAAGGTAGACTAAAAGGCAAATTGGTCTCCAAAGGAGCTCAAGCAATAGCCCTAAGCTATGGGGTAGTTCTCGATAACTGACTCAACTTTACCTACTTGTTCTTTGAGGTGGACTCCATTGCTGTTTTGAGGCCCCTTTTCCCTATAATTATATACGTTAGGCTATTGTATTTTTAGCTTGATTATTTAAAATATTTTGAGTTTGCGTGATGTTATTAGCCTTGTGAATTTATCTTGAGGGTAATTTCTTGACTCGATGTAACAATGAGTGTGACGAAAAAGATCTAGTTAGAGTATTGCTTACTAAATATCACTTCTTGTGTTCTAACTTCAATACTCGTATTAATAAGATAAAGTTACTTGGTTGCCTATGAAAGAAAAAAAGAAGAAGAATAACAAACAAAGAAAGAACGAATAGAGAGGAAGAAAAGCAAAATCGTTGGTACATGACATGTAATTCTGCAATTTGGTCAATGGATCACTTGTGAAAGAATATTAGAAATTACAGCAAAGATCTTTTGGTTCGAGTCACTTTTGACCTTAAATGATTTTATCATTTTGAAACACCTACGATGCTCCATTAATAAAATAGATGATTCGTGCCCTCTCTAAACCCCATTGCTCCTTCCTCTTAGATCGCCAATTTGGCACTGCCTAATTAACGATCAAAGAGAGACAGCGGGGTACAAGGTGGGTGCAGAAATGGTTAGGAGGTAGAAATCATCTATATGATATTTAATTCTAAGGTCAAAAGAATCGTTGTGTAAAGTTTAATGTATTTTTATGATCGGTATTAAAATTTACTTCCTCCATTCTTGAAAATCTTTCTCTTTTCTTTTTTCATCTGTACCAAATTACTTTTAATAAAAAGTCACTTTTATCCTTATTTTTTCATACTAACCTATCACATTGTACCTTTTTACTAATAATCTACATATCAAATCTTATTTTATCCATCACATCAAAGGACTTTTTTGAAATTTCAATACCAAAATATACTTTTTCTAAATCAATAAAAAATCAATAACTAGGTGAAATAATAGCGTTCTTATACGATACGGAGTACTCCGTTTTTATTTGTGAAATTTAACGACAAAATCCTTTTACATATTTTACGGATAGATATTGGAATCTTTATACGGTGCTCTGATCCGCCCACCGACCGGTAACGGCTCCAGTCATCCACTAATAACCCACACCGAGCTTAAAGAGCCCCCAATTCATCAGATCTAATCACGTACAGAAGAAGAAGAAGATGGAAGCTCTGATCTCTCAGTTCGAAATCCTCTCCGACCGAGCTCTGTGCGACAAGAGCTTCGATCCGCACGCGATTGAAGATGTCATAAAGCTCTTCGAGCTTGATGCGTACAAGGCATGGGCGGCCTCGGAGCTCGAGCAGGATGAACAAGTCAGAGAGGCGGAGACTCACATGGACAAGGCGGAGGACCATCTCCACTCCGTCATGGACAGCGCCATGGAGGAGCTCCGGCGGTTCGAGGAGGAGATGGATCGGATGGCGCAGGCGGAACTAGAGAGCCTGGTCGGCACGGCGGAGGAGGCGAGGACCGCCGGGAAGACAGCGGAGATGGCGGCCGCTGCCTCTGCCAGGAAGTACATCGAATCTGCCGTCAGCTCTGCCGCTGCTTCCATGAGATCCGCCGTCAAGGCCGTCTCTTCTCATTCCAAAAAGGTCCATCCTTCTTGAAGGAGATCAATCGATCGGTTATGTACTTTGATCTTATTGTGATCATCGAACAATAATGAATAGTTTCGCTTATCATAAATGAAGATCTGGATCCATTAAAAGCGATTTTATTTCAAATCGAAGCTATAAATTTGGATTTCTATTGAGTTGGATCTAGCAATTCAATTTCTGCAATGGGCGGGGGGATTTGAGCGAAATGAATCTGTTTTTCATCTGTTCATTTGCTCCTTTTGTGCAATACTTCGTTCTCCGGCGATGGATGCCACTGTCCATGATCAACAATTAAGTTTAATTGTGCCAATCAAAATCTTAACACAGCATTGCACAAGAAAGTTGATCATGAAGATCGACTTATATTATATTATCACTTGGTTCAAACCAAATAAAATATGTTTTCTTGCATAAAAAATATTGTTTTGAAAAATGACCTAATGAGAAAGACAAAGGAAGAAGCAAGGGAGGGAGGGTAAGAAGAATGAAGAGACAAGAGGGGCGTTGGAGAGCGTAAGAAGAATAATGAACGAGGGAGGAGGGTCAAAGAGGGAAAACAAATAGTGGGTAACGGGACGATAAGATCTAAGGCTATGGGGTGTCGTCACAACTCACAAGCATCCTCACCTCCAACTTAATTCTATGTACAACGGTACAAGTCAAAGTGTTGAAATGTCTCTTTGAGAATAGCGTTAGCGTCAGCGTTTTAGATAAAATTTCAACAGTGCAGATTATTTTGGAAATGCTGCCTGTAGATAGCCTTTTTTCAAAGCGCTAACGCTAATCCCTAACGCTATTCTCAAACAAGCTTGAAAACAAATACTCTCTACGTCTCTAATTTGATTGAGGTTTATGAGAACTTTTTGAAATCATTTTATTTATAAATTGGTATATCGATGAAAAATAAAATTATATTTTAAAAAACCACGTCAAAAATTCTACAAAACAAGAGGCGACAAGAATATTTTATTTTATCAAATACTTAATAAAATTGCGTAAATAAACAAAAGTTATCGAGAAGAGAGAAGAAAAAATTACAATCAAATGAGAACGGAGGGAATATTTGATTTCATGTAATTCAAAACAATTGTTAAAAAGTAAAAATGAACAATTCAAATTTATTTTAAAACAGAAAAATGTTATAAAACAATTACTCCGGGGAATACGTAAAATTACAAGCTACTCCGTATACCCCGTAGTTTGTTGAGATGGTTTGGAAAGATATCAGGCCCAATATGTAGAAGAATTCCGGGCCAGCCCGCACGGAAATCTTTCAGGGCCCATGGAAATCTTATCGGCGCCATATGTTCTGTTTTACACCGAGAATGCGAGATAAGGATTGGTGTGGGCCCCCTCACTCCCGTACCTAATACCCATTTCTCATCGTCTCTCCGTCTCTCTCGCTCGCTCTCTCTCTCTAGTCGAAGAAGAAGGAACGCCATCTCACTCTTCTCCCTGCTCGCTTCAGCCATGTCTCAGGTAATATCTGATTCGATCAGTCGTTCTCGTTTCATTTCAATCCTATTGCTTTTTACTATGGCTAAATCATCGAATTGCTTGGCCTAGTGTTTTGATTGGGCTTTGACTTGAATCCAATCGAACTCGATTGGTATTAACAATCATTCATCAGCTTGATCGAGTAGTAATGTTTGACGTCTGGAAGTTTTGATCCTTTTTTCCAGCTGATCTGAATGAGATTCTATCTTCTGTGTTCTATTTTGATAATACGTTTTTCGTTTTTGTTTGATTTCAGGAGGGAAAAGGTTTGCCACCTCAAAAAGGTGTGTATGTTTTCCTTGGTTCGTTGTGTCATTTGTATTCCGCTGATAGTTGAAATTGTTGATGAGATCATCCCATTTACTTAAGCATCTTGAAGGAATTCCTTATTTGTTAGTCTCTTTTTATTTGTATCACTGATACTTTAACTTTTTTTTTCCTGAATGTTAAGGGGAGCAAACATTGTTAAGTACTCTGTTTTAAGCAAATGATAGTAAAACAGGCTAGAAGAAACAACTAACAATAGAAGAGTGGTTAGCGGAAAACAGGCTAGAAGAAAACATAGGTCAAGTGATAATTACTTATGTAAAGGAAATAAAATCTGTTTTAATTTTCAGATGAGAATTCTGGTGCAGCTGATAGTAAAAAGCCTTCAGAATCTACTCCTGTAGAGACACTATCAGCACAGGGAGGAGCACCCTTTGCCCCTGGATCTGGAATGGCTAATCCTTTTGATTTCTCAGCCATGACTGGGCTCCTTAATGTAAAGACTCTCCACTTAACTCTGATTAACTTAGATTTTCATCGTTACTAATTTGATCGCTTATATTTTTAACATCCTTTTTGTGTCTTAGTTGTTGTTAACAGTAAACCTCTAATATCTTTGGTTTATGTCTTCTATATTTCTTTCTTTTTTTCCTTTGCCGTTTGTGTTGTCAAAGAACAGAGCAAATAATATTTTTTTGTTTCAACCTCAAGCCCATATAAATGTAATGGATAATAGCAGGACTCAACAAATAATGTGTATTCAAATTATAAGATTTTGGAAACGTCACTATGTTCATATTGGTGACTTTATTCTTGCTGTCATAAAAGAAGTTTTGTCTAACATGCCTCAAGAAAAATCTGAAGTAGTCAAAGATGTGTGCTGTAATTGTGTGAACCTTTAGAGAACTCAAACGTGACAGGGAGATCAATCTGTCAAATGTAGGACCCAAGTATTAAAGAACTAGCCGAACAGATAGCAAAAGATCCTTCATTCACTCAGATGGCCCAGCAACTTCAAGGTACATTTCAAGGCGTTGCTGAAGATGGAATCCCTCAATTTGATCCTCAGGAATACTACTCCACTATGCAACAAGTTATGCAAAATCCACAGTTTATGACAATGGCTGAGCGGCTTGGTAACGCGCTGATGCAGGTTAATGGCCCACACTTTTCTAGTTTTGTAGATGTTATTGAATAGCTAATTTGCTGTCATTGAGGTACAGCTGACTTTTCTTGACTTTCACAGGATCCTTCCATGTCCAGCATGCTTGATAGTTTGTCAAATCCTGCGCAAAAAGACCAACTTGAAGAACGAATGGCACGTGTCAAAGAGGATCCATCTTTGAAACCTATTCTGGAAGAGATAGAACGTGGGGGTCCTGCTGCAATGATGAGGTACCTTCTGCTGGAAAAATACGTACTTTCTTTGCGTTTGAAAGGAAGTCTGGTAAGATAACATACTAAGTTATATTTTTCTTCAGGTACTGGAATGACAAAGATGTCCTACAGAAGTTGGGTGAAGCAATGGGGTTCTCTGTTACTGGAGAGACAAACACATCTGGTGAAAATGGTGCAGAAGAAACGGAAGAAGCAGAAGAAGCAAGTGAAGATGATTCAATTATTCATATTTGTGTCGGCAATGGTGATGATGAGGTGGGTTTTTTTATTGGTTTACTCTGAATGCACTACCTGTAGGTCATATAGCCTTTGTCTGATTTGGAAAAATACGAAGGATAGAATTAAGATGGTGAGAGGTGTTGAATTTATTTAGTTATGGGAGAAATTGGAAGGCATAGTTGTTAATGGCGAGCGCCATTTGCTCTTATGGCGCTAAAGGCACTGTGGCGTGGTATTTCCACCAGTCTGGGTTGTGGCTTGGCGTTTTACCTGAGGCGCACCAGAGGCGGTAGCTTTTGTCGCTAGGGTTTCTGGCGAGTGGCGTGCGCCAGCCATGCTTTGCGTCTGGTCAAACTTTTTTTTAAAAAATAAACTGACCTTGACCTATTTAATCGCGTTTCTTCTGGCTTGTCGCTCCAATTCTTACGACGGAATTCCCCCAAGGCTCGTAAACCGCTCCAGAGTCTCTTTAGTAGATTCTTCTTCAGGACTCCATCGCCAGCAAAAATTTTGTTATCTTAGGTGCAATTGCAGCGCAAGTTGGTCACAACACTCCTCCTTTTTAGCATAGTCGATTCTTACTTTTTTTTAGTTGATTTATTTTTATTATGTTTTTTAATTCATATAATGTCTAATGATGCTGATTATTATACAGAGTAATTATTATGACATTTTGTTTAATCTCTTGTTTGCTCAACTAGTTGACTCACTTGACCCACACAATTGCAATTCACATCTCACTTTTTGTTTTTCTTTTTTAGTCTTATTCTTATTCACTATGTGTATTACAGAGTATTAAATTCTTATATATATATATATATATATATGCTATGGTTGCCTTTGTTCTGTCATTCATATTTTAAGCTCTTTCAAGCTCTTGTTTGTTTCTTTATTGCACGCCAATTTCATACGTTGCTTCTTTTTTGGGGGTAGTAAAAAGCTAGGTCCTTTTAGATGCACACCGGAACAGGCAGCCATTATTTGTGTGTGCAATTTTTGTGACCCATAATACTATTTTGTTTGTTTTCAGGGTTTGAGAAATGCAATTGCTGCTGGTGCTGATATAGATGAAGAAGATTCAGAAGGAAGGACAGCACTTCATTTTGCTTGTGGATATGGGGAGGTTAGTGAGTTAAATATTGTCCTTGTTTTTTCTATTCACTGTAACTGGCTTTGCAGCAATACATTTGCGGTTTGTTTACCTTGAACCTCATTTACCCTTGTCCTTTCTTGGGATCATAGTACTCCTAATAAATCCTCCATAATCATTTGCGAGGAACAAATATGGCACATTGTTCTATTGCGGTGCCCCAAAAAATAGCCCTTGCTGTAGAAATTATATTGGTGGCAGACTGTTACTGTTGTAAAATTTGGAGTTGTACCTAGCTTCTAGGATTATGACTTATGAGGGGATGGTAGAACTCTAAGTTGCACCAAGATAGGGGCGTGTTTGGAAATCTGTGAACACAGTTTTTCCAAATTTTATAAAGAATTTGTGTTGAGACGTCCCAAGTACCCAAATGGGGACCTTTTGGGGATGGAGAGTGGCACTTATTTAAAAAACCCATGCAACATAGGTAGATCCTTCAATCATAAGGGCACTACAAGGATCTCAAGATCCTACTTTTTAAAGATTTTACCTGTGTGTGTGACCTGTGTGTGTTCTTATACACAAGTGGAAAAGAGTAATACTAAAATGAAAATAAGACTAGCAAATTTTCCAGTTGGGAAGAAGCAGTTGCTAGTCTGTGATGCACAATGGATATTATATTGTTCATTTGTTCATCAAGCGTTGATTATTGGCGATTTGAAGAGTTTTGGCTGTCTCTTATTAATAGAGAAGTGAAATGCTTTCCAATAGTACATTGTGTCTAGTTTTTTAGTACCAAGTCGGGTAAAAAACCTACGATCCATTAGTACCCAAATTGGATCACAAACCATAGGATCACCCTGAAGAAAATGTAGATGTGCTGCTGCTCTTGTCCATTTGACATCCAGCGCCTGCCAACAATCTTTATCAGGGAGGCAGCAAAAGGTTGCAAGATCATTGGGTTCTTGGGATTTAACATCGGGTTGACCAACCATGATTGGCGGCATAACTGCATGACCATGAATTACGTTTTGGAGTTGGGGAATTTGAAATGATGTAGGAGTGTGTGAAGCAGCACCAAAATCAGTCTCCTCTCTTCCAAGCTGCAAAACTTATAATGCTTCTGAACAGTTTTTCCAATGTTTCTAATTGTCTTATGTTTTGTTTTCCCTTTTAGGTAGGGGTAAGGTCTCCCTCCCAGGCCCCACTTTGGGACCTTCCTTTGTTGTTGAAATGTTTTTTGTTCTACCTTCAGATGCACGAACAATAAGGAAATTAAATGTCTTTAAAGAACTAAATATAATGAATTATACTTCGATAATATCTCAAAATTGTTTGATGAGTTTGAGCATTTTTTGTTTTAAATTTCAATATATTTTATTCAATTTTCAGTTCCATTATTTCTATTTATCCTATGTTCTTCATTAGCATCTTCCTGGTTTCTCATCATCCATGCGAGGTAAAAAAAACTACAAAGGTGGTGATTATTCATTAAATATTCCACAATTTCCACTATACCACTTATTTCTTTGTTCATGTTAACTTTCATTCCTGGGGGATTAACAAATTGCCCTTGATAAAATACACAAACAGGTGAAGTGTGCTCAAATTCTTCTTGAAGCTGGGGCGAAGGTTGATGCTTTGGACAAGAACAAGAACACTGCTCTCCATTATGCTGCCGGGTATGGCAGAAAGGAGTGCGTTTCTCTTCTGCTAGAGAACGGTGCTGCTGTGTAAGTTCATTTTCTTTCTCCACAAACAATATTCTTTTCAGCTGAAATGGATTGATAAGTGTTGAACGGAAATTAACTTAGGGTCTGTTTGGATAGATAGAAAATGGCTTCTTGAAAATGAATTCATCTTCTGGTTTTTGGTTGAAGAGTTGGGTAAATGAAAAAAAAAAAGTTTTTGTTATTAGAACATAATAAGACGTGGTGAGTATCAATCTAAGAAGTTGGAGCATTTTATTCCGCCGGAAAAATTACTCATAGGAACCATTTCCATTGACCCCTATATTTCGGAATAGGCGAATACCAAAAAAAATGAAAAAAAGACTTTTAAGTCATTTCTTCTCTTCCCAAACTGTCCTTTATGTTAAGTTGAGTAGAAGCGGCCTGACCGTTTTTCACCTTTTGGCATTGTTTTCTCTGTGCAGGACTTTTCAAAACATGGACGGTAAGACGCCGATAGAGGTGGCGAAACTGAACAACCAGCAAGACGTCTTGAAGCTCCTCGAGAAGGATGCATTTCTATGAGAAGCTGCAAAAGCATTTCTAGTGCCAATATTGCACTGAGCTGTAATCAAACTATACTCTCATGGAAGAAATGCTTGGCATATGAGATTTATATTGTGGTTTGAAAATTCATTTCCTTTACTGCCATTTCTTTATTTTCCGCTGCAAATGGTTTATTTATCTCTTTGTATAATTGATCAAGAAAGGTGGACAGTTGTAGCATTATAATAAGATTAGTTTTGCCAAAGATAATGCTGCATGGCCTATGTCACACAACCAATAGGAAATGCAACATGACTAGGCATTGTTACTCTTGGAAACATAGAAAGGCTTTTAAGAACTTTTGGATTGGGATATATGTTCGAGCTATTGTAATGTAAAATTGGTCATAAAAGTACTTATTTAAAAGTATGAACATATCTTCTCGTGCTAAAGAAAAATCGTATGGTTGTATGGCATGTGTACTTTGAGTGGCCACAGAAGACACCATTCCCATTAGGATAAGTAGGGCATTTTGTTTGTAAAATTGATAGTTCTCATCCTCTAATCTCCCTCCCTATCCCCCCTAGCAAGTCCGGATCCTAATCTATCCTTCACGTTAATTGCATATTGCAAGTTTAGCGGCATGACACATCTAACGATCAGATAGGATCCTTCAAGAAATCACCTGGGTAACTATATGGCCACTAGTAAGGCAGCTTCTCATCGCGGAAGATTTTCAAGTGAGCAAGAAAGTCCGCCGAGGAATCGTCCAAGAGCATTTTTGGGACTGGTACTAACTTGCACGTGATGACAACCCAACACGGTCGAACGGTAGCGGCTTGGAAGCGACTAGTCCAAACTAGATTGCTCTACACCCAAAGACTTTTCTCAAACATTCCCACCCAAGCACTACGTGCCAAGGAAGACAGTCATAGAGGAAAGCATCCATGGAGGGACAAACGCCACAAGACAAGGAAATGTCATGTCATCACGTGGCAAGCACGTGGCCGGGCATGAGTGCCTGCGACCTTGCCCCCTAGCTTCATTATAAATAGGCTTGTAATCCTTAGTAGAAGGGATCTGAATTTCATCTCTCTAAAAACGTAATATCTCCTTATACTCTTCTCATACTTAAAAACAATTGGACTACATGTGTTCTCACCTATAGTCCTTCCGGTCAATCTTCATTTTCTGAGTTTTTTCAGTATCTAAACTCAACAAATCACCCACACTAGATTAGTTTGCTTGGGCGGTAATTTGCATCATCAAAAATATTATTAGATATTGATACAATAATAGTTTTATTAGATTTATCATATAACAAAATTTTCAAAATATTACTTTATTTAATTAATATACAATATATATTTTATTTAATTATAAATGAAGATTGAAAGCGATTAATTAAAAAAAGTACAAACTAAATACGGAGTAAATGTTTGAGGATGGAGTGCACTGGTTGACAGTATTTGCTATTTCTAGTCATGTCTTCGGAAGTGCATTTTGACAGTAAAAATTTTGCCACTTCAATGAAACTGTGTGATAATAATCTATCCAATCTGACGGGCTGAGATTTTGTGTGGGAGTGAGTATCTTTTTTACTGCGTGGTAGATTCACGTGTCTTCTCTTTCCTCGTTAACAGAGAAATGTGTCTTTTTGTGTTGGCATTTTCCTCCATAACCCACTTTTTTTTTACCGAGTGCATATTAATTTCTTGTTTTTCCCATCTGTCTATGATGACATCTTTTACGAGTAGTTTTTTCTAAAACAAATGTTAATCACAAAACTTCTGTTCTTAAATTTTATCATGGCCTCATCCTAAACAAAAATTTAACATTCTCTCCATTTGAAAAAATAATTTTTCTTTCATTTTTTACGCATTCTACAAAATATAATAATTCTATCTCTACTTAAAATAGTGGCAAACTAATTTTTTTTAAATTTAGTTTATCTTAAAATAGTTTAGAAATAAATATAACATTTATATACGGAATATTTAAAAACAATGTTTAAATATTTAACAAAACAATAGGTATGATTACTTAATTAGTACATCTTCCGTCCCAAATTAAATTACATATTTACTATTAACAGGGTCAGGCTTCATTACTATCTTTTCTTATTTTCGTTAGTCATTTGATAACATAATATAGTCATGTCACCACTAGTTTGGTAGAATTTCGTTGTAGTTTCTAAATATGTACTCCGTAGTTTTTATTTTTTAATTCTACACTGTTTTTTCATATAAAATAATTTAAAAATAATTTGAATCAAATATCCTAAATCGAAACATGCGATTTAAATTATGACGGAGAGAGTAGTAATTGATTAAAGAGTAAATTCCCAAATTAGTCCTCGGTAACATGGGTTTTTCCCAATTTAATCCTTCATAAAGAGTAATGAATAAGATGGTCCTTTATAATTGGGATTCTTACTCAAACCAGTCCTTTTCCAAACTGCCGTCAACCTCCTGTTAAATACGGAGTACTTGAACTGTTTTATACAGTACTTCCTAATTTTACCTTAAATTTTCACCTAACCTCTATCTAGATTGTTTTACACGGAGTACTTCCCTTACCCCCCCTTTCACCTAACTGTAATGTACAGTACCAATTAAACCAAACATTGAATAAAGTATACTTTGAAGAAGGGAGAGAATTTTGAAATCCAAAGTGGGTACTCAATCGCCCATTTTGAAGAGCACGGCCTGCCAAAAACGGAAGAGAGGGATGCCTTCAATCTTCGGCGCTGAAATACCATCTGTTCAATTTAAGGTTTTTTTTAGCGTTTTGGAACATTGTGCATATTTCCTAGGGTTAAAGCCTGCGTGTATGTTCGAAAAGTGTTGACTGCTAATTTTCTATTGATTCCCCCATTTCCTGAAAAAATTCATTTGCAGAATTGCAGGTATAGGTGAACACTCCTTTGAAGTTTTTTTTTTACTGCTAATCCTTGGTATTTGTATAATTATTGTAACTTAAGAGCATTGAAAGTAACATTCAAGCTTAATGGAAAGTTGGGTCAAGATTCATCAAGGATTTTCCTCAATTTAGTCCTCTGTGTAAAATACGGAGTGTGTCTCTTTACTCTAAAAGGTACAGTAAATGAAAGGTTATGAGAGGGGTAAAGGAAATTACAAACTTATCTACAAGTTTGACAGTACATTAACGGCAGTTTGAAAAAGGACCGATTTGAGGAAGAATCCTAATTATAGAGGATCATCTTATTCATTACTCTTTATGGAGGACTAAATTGGGAAAAACTCATGTTACCGAGGACTAATTTGGGAATTTACTATTGATTAAACCATTTGCCAAAATATGTATATAATTGAATCATATAAATATGGTAAATATTACACAAATAAAAGTGGATGCTGAGTAAAGGCCAAAAATAATAATAATTGAAGGACGAAAAGAGGAGAAACCTGGATGAAATCTGTTGGCGACAGAAGAAGGAAGTCATATCGAAGAAGGAAACTGAATCCCTTTGGGATTCGATTTAGTATCTTTCCTAGTTTGTTTATTTCTTGTTTTAGTAGGAATAGAAATATGGTAGGAATAGAAGTTTACTTATATGCTTTATTCTCTTCCTATATAAATGGGGTTAGATCTTTGTATTCACAGAACAATTCAATATACAGAATATTTTTTCCCTCTTATCAAATTCTACAAAATCCATTGAAAAGATTTTAAAATGGAGAAATTTATTTCCAAGAAGGTGAAATAAATTGGGNTATTACACAAATAAAAGTGGATGCTGAGTAAAGGCCAAAAATAATAATAATTGAAGGACGAAAAGAGGAGAAACCTGGATGAAATCTGTTGGCGACAGAAGAAGGAAGTCATATCGAAGAAGGAAACTGAATCCCTTTGGGATTCGATTTAGTATCTTTCCTAGTTTGTTTATTTCTTGTTTTAGTAGGAATAGAAATATGGTAGGAATAGAAGTTTACTTATATGCTTTATTCTCTTCCTATATAAATGGGGTTAGATCTTTGTATTCACAGAACAATTCAATATACAGAATATTTTTTCCCTCTTATCAAATTCTACAAAATCCATTGAAAAGATTTTAAAATGGAGAAATTTATTTCCAAGAAGGTGAAATAAATTGGGAGGGAGAGAAGTCTTCTTAGCTTAGCTGGCTGTCGTCAAAAGTCTCTGTGGCTATGAACACAGACAGACACAACACTTATCATTTTATCATTATTGTTTCCCCTTGCGGGACCCACCCACGTCCCCCCCCCAAATTAACGTTAGCTTTTTTTTGTCCGGTCTCTTTCTCTCTCTCTCTTCCAGGGACCCACACCGTCCCCTCCGTATTTATTGGGGAGGGTGGAAGTGAAGGGGGGTTGGGTGGCGTAATACTGAGTCTGCATTCACTTCTCTCCCGTGGGACCCCACAAGTCCGATCCTCCAATCTCAGCCGTCCATTTTCAGAATCCGGACCCTTTTACACCAACGGCAAAAAAAACTATTTTCACCCAATTTCATACGGCATTTTCAGTCATGTTACTTCGTTTCACAACATTTGTGATCAGTGTTACTATTTTTTTTTTAATTTACTTTGATGTTACACATAAAATTTAAAACTGTATTGCTAGTTAACAATGGTAAAGAGTGTGAAGGAAGTAAAATTCGATTTTGATTTCTGATAATTACGCTGAAAAACAATTATGATAATTAGCATAGGGCCTCTGCCACTTGCACAAGTTTCACTCTTTGCTACCAATTTATAATCAAAATTTAATTTTGAGACAAAGAAAAAATGAAAGGGAAAATTTATTTAGGGACAAAAGGAGTAAGATTTGTAAATCATATTTAGGATAAAACTTTCTCAGCGTACTTACTAATAATACTCCTTCAAACCCAAATTACGCTTTTCTGTTTTTTATTATCCCAAACTAAAAAAAATTTCAAACCTTTTTAGGAGTAAAGTTATCAGGCAAGCCAAAATTAATTAATGAGTGATTTGTCTTCCTAATTATTGGCGTTGACTCAATATATAAAAATAAAGCTGGCTTGGTCACCGTTTTCCGAGCCAAAATACACTGTGTCACGTCGTCTATGTCTTCCACATAAATAATGTTCTCCCTCTCAAAGTTTTCGTCAACTTAATATTATCGCGTTTTGGTACTTTTATTTATTGATCATTTAATGAAATAAAATCTCGTGGTGTATTTTCTTTATCTCGAAAATTATTTTAATTTTGATTTTTAGGAACTTAAGTGAGAGATATTTTTATGTTGACTTTTTAAAAATATTCTTAATGTAATGGATTAAAGTAGATGTGATGTGTATGTTATTAATAAAAAAAAGTATGATGTCATAATTTGGTTAAGAGTTAGTAAGATTAAAAGTGGTTTTTAATAGAAATAAGAAGGGTTGTGGAACAAATAAAATGGGAATTGAAAGAGTTTTTGGGATGAGGGAGTAGCTTTTAAATATGTAATTTATTTTTTATTTTTATACTAATTTGAAAATAAAATAATTTTAAAATTAAAGAGATGATATTTTACATATTGTTCTAAGCAAGAGAGACGATAATGTCATGTTGATATCAACCACCTATTGTGTGTTCATTTTTTAATACTACTCCATTTATTTTTTCAATATATAATTTTTTTAATTCTTCCATTAAGTTTCAATTAATTAAATTAAAATGAAAGCACTTTCTAAAAATTTAAAATGAACTATCTTGAGTAAGACATTTTAGAGTATGTTTGGTTCGTTAAAATGAAAGCACATAATTTTAGCTATGCTTAACACTTCTTAACAGCACAACACTTGTTATATACCAATCAACTTATCTAAAACTTAAAAATGTTACTCCTTCTGTCCCAATTTAAATCGTCTGTTTTGGTTTATGATGATTGACTGAAGCTATTCTCAAATCATTTTATATGAAAAAACGGTGTATAATTAAAAAATAGAAATTACAAAACGAACCGCCAAAACCGAACTCACCCCTAGTTGCGAGTTCGAGTCAACTGATGTGAATGGCTGTTTGTCTTAGTTGGTTTGACCAGCAAGATGAGGTTGATGGTCGTTAAAATATTTGGTAAAATTAGCTGTTTGTAATTGTGTGTATAAAAAAATATACACATACATACATACACATACATACATACATACATACATACATACATACATACATACATACATACATACATACATACATATATATATATATATATATATATATATATATATATATATATATAGACACACACACACATACATACACACACACGATATTTGTTTTTTATTTTTTTACATGTAAAAATTCAATCTTTACATAATGGAGTATTAAATTTCACTTTCAATTACTTAAGAATTTTTACATTTGGTTTTCTCATCTCATTTGTTTTTGAAATTTTTAAATTTTAAATTTATTTCTTTTTAGTTTTGAATTTTTTTAATTTTTATTTTTATTTTATTATTATAGAATATATTTCAAGAAAAATAATTAGAAAACATAAAAAATGTTAATGCTAAATATTATCATTAAATTGGATAAAAAAATTTAAACGCTAAATTAAACGTTGAAATGTCGGTTGCTAACTGGACCTTTATCTAATTTTTTTTTTTTGATATTCTAAACAAACAAAACGGGGATATAAAAAAGGATACTGCTCCTTCCATCTCATAAAAAATTCTTTCATTCATATTCGTTCCAAATAAATTCTTCATTTTTCACTTAAAGTTACGTACTCACTCCGTCCCTAAAAACATGGCAAGTTTTGTTGTTTAATGAATTTGAGAGAAGTGTATTATGGTATTAAGTTTCCAAAAATATCTTTAGATGTGATAAAAAATAGAATTTGATGGATAGATTAATAGTGAATAGATGTGATGTGATATGTAGATTAAGAATTAATAATGGTAAAAGTGACTTTTTAATGGAAATGAGAAAATTTTTTTGGAACGGATAAAAAAGAAAGAAGAAAGGTGATTTAATATAAACTTTAATTACTTTATGGTCAAAGTTTGTTAATTTAAACTGTGAAAAACTAAAAATAGACAAATATCCTGGAATGGGTAATACTTCCTTTACCTCTAAAAGTTTTATCCTTTGAGTTTTTTCCATCCAAAAAATTAAATCACTTCACTTTATATTAAAAATCCTTTTTATCACTACTGATGGTGTAAATTACCGTGCAAATATTAAGTATAAGTGATTGGGAGGGCTGTAGGTGGAAACAACTGTAACCCGGTTTGTTTTTAATGATAATAGGAGCTATTACAAAGTACAAGCCGTATGGATTAATTAAAGCATGTCTCACAAATGAGGCTTTTAAGGGTATTTAATAATCCTAAGCACGTCAAGCACGTCAAGCACGTCTCTGATTATCCGGCCGGTCAGTTCACTGACCGGTTCCCTAGGCCGACTTCAATAGTACGTAGAATCTGTATCTTCGCCTTCCAACCGGTCGGGCAGCCCGGGTCAAACAAGTCAGGCGGCGCTACATTTGGTACCTCCCAGTCGGTCAAACCTACCGGGCGGTACCCATGGGTTATTACCCATCAACTACTAATTATTTTATATACCAATTATTACCTCTGACCCTGAATATTTATCCAATTTTTATTTTTTGTGGTTAATCATTTTCAACATTTGACTTATATAATACTACGTGTACCTTATTAAAAAGGAAAATTTGCACTAAATAGGACTAAAACTTTTTTATTCACTAAATAGGACTTAATAATGACTAGTGAGAAGAAAAATGTCCATGTGATACTGGATATTTAGTTGAACAATGACTAATGTTCCTACATTGAGAAATAAAAACATATGATCATTTATTGAGAAAATCATTGTGTTTTAGTCCTATTTAAGTAAATTACCCTATTAAAAAATAGCTGACCTTAAAGTTCATTGGAAGGGAAGAATTCCAATGGGAGGACGGGAAAAGGAAATTTGGTAGTTTTAGGAAGGCGTATTACTCGGGAGTATATGATTAGATAATTACCAATAAAACCGGATCGAGGGCGGCAACCCCAATGACTCTCCCCACCCCGTTAGGTTTCTCCTATAAAAGAGAACCACCATAGCTATTAGGGTTTTCAAGTATAAACTATAAACAGACACATACATACAGTATATATATGTATATATTACTCCGTAGTGGAGTATATAAAGTTGAAGAAAGCCAGCCTTGAGAGGGTACCCACAAAATCATCATATTCTTAGGTTTACATATTTTAGGGTTTTGTCGTGTGTATATATACAGTATGGATAAATATAATGGTCTGGTGGCGGCCGGAGCAGTTGAAGAAGGCGGCGGAGATATAAGAGGTTGAGGGGAATGTTGGCTGGCTCGATGTGGCGTTCCTTGTACGACATCGTCGTCTTTGTCACTCGTTAGGGATGATGATGATGACGATGATGGACTGTGTGGTTGAGTGAACTCGGCATCGGACCAGGCTTCATTCCTCTCAATCCATATATCTAATGATAGTACTCTTTTCGGCCACGTTTGGGAACAGCGATTTGAATAAAACTTTTAAGGTGTAGATCAGATTGATTTTTTAAACTTATGCCAAACTCAGCCTTTAATTTATCTAATTATTAATTACTTTGCCTCTTTTTATGAAGCTTGATTACTATGTTAGGGTTCTTCTCTTCTAAACTCTAATGAATTTATGGTTAGGGTTTTGTGTAAATTACTGAACTCTGTTTACATAAGTAGGTACCTGCTAATTACACCATGGAAGCGCTGCAGGTGCAATTCTTTTTCTATTGGTGTTCTTGTTTGGTGGGGTTTTGTGTGAGAGTATATATATATATATATATATATATATATATATATATATATATATATATATATATATATATATATATATATATATATATATATATATATATATATATATATATATATATATATATAGATCTTGTTTGAGAACATCGTTTTTCTTTGATTAGGGTTTTTGATTAAATTCTAATGGTAAATATTAATTTTGAAAATGTTGTAGCTAAAGACTACCGTTATATAACTGTTTTTTGAAACGATAATGCTAAACTTTTACTCTAATAATTGAATAATTTTACTCAATTACCCGTTTTCAAAGAGAAATATATGTGACATGACATCTATTAAGCTTCTTCATAACATCATTAACATGTGACCTTATAATAATAAGAGGGTAACAATAATGGGGAAATGGAGGTGACTTAGCCATTTAAGGGGGAGCATTGAGTAGGTAGGGTGGGGGGGGGGGGTAGGGGTAGGTTACGTAGGAGAGGGAGTGAAATCCATGAGATGACTTAAAGAAGATGAAGGTTTGAAGGACTTTAAATTCTGTGCTTGATCAGCTCCCCAATTTTGGTGTAAATCTATCTTGTCAATCCTAATTTACTTTTCTGCTCTTATTATTGTGATGATGACTCCAATGTGACTCATTGTTTCTCTTTTATTACTGATTTCTTTCAAATTGTGTGCAAAATTGTACGGAGTATTCTTTAAATTAATCTTAGTTGCAAACTAGTAAAAAAATAAAAAGTATAACTAACATACTCCTGAAAAACCTGAATATGGAATAATTTCAAAAAAGTATAGACCATTTATATTTTTATGTAATTTCTTAAAATTGAGTACTAAATATGAAAATTAATTGTAATTAGCTAGGACTGTTTATTAAATTTACTCATAATAAATTGATATAAGATTTTGAACCAATTTTTTAGTGGTTTATTTTATAAAATATTTATTCAAAATTTTATTTTATCTAATTAATATTTATATGATTTTTCTTAGTTATGTATCACAAAATTGCTCCAAGTCAACTAACCTTAAAAAATCAAAATTTGACAAATATTGTGGGAAGAGCCGAAGAGGGAGTATTGAAAGTAAGTAGTAACAAGTCATTTTTTTGAAGAGGTGTATCGTGTACATGCCTATTTTATTCATGAAATGATCAATGAAGTCAAACGCAACCAAATTACCGGAGTATGGAGTAAATTTTATCTTATTTTGTTGATGAGTTTTCAAAAATATCTTTGATGTGATAGATAAAAAGTAAAGTTTGATGTATAGGTTAATAGTGATTAAATGTGATGTGATATGTAGAGTTGAAATTAGTAATGGTGAAAATGATTTTTTAATTAAAGATATAAAATTTTTTTAGAACAAATAAAATAAGAAAAAAAAATCAAGTCGAAGGGAGTATTTGGCAAAGTAAGAAGTGAAACAAAAGCTTCTATAGATTGTGGGAGAGTATTAAATTGTTTTAGGCTGCTTTTGAGGTGGAGTGTATATTGACCAAAATTAAATTTGAATACTTGAAAATAATGTGCAATTTAAATTAAAGGGAGACATACTATAGTATTCTGAAATTAATGAGGAGGTGTAGCATATAGCCTTTTAAGAAGACAACATTCATTTGACTAGTAGGAGACGAAAAAGAGGGCCGGGTTGAGTTCAAGACCGGCCTTTGACGAGAAATGGTTACATGGGAGACCCGACAGCGGACCCACCATTCAAATTGTTGACCATCAACCACATCACCTTTTATTATTCTTAGAGCATATGCAGTGGCAAGGAAAAGGGATGCATTGCATTGCCAGATCAGCTTTTTCCACTCTTATCATTGCAAGGCCAAAATGTCTTGCTTGGTGAGTCATGAGTGTGACACTCCATCCTTCCTTTTTCTTTTTTTTCAGTAATTTTTTTTTAAATTTTTTATGAAAAAAATGTACAAGAAAGTAGAATAATTTTTTAAAAAATTAAATAATAAAAATATTTTTTTTATGTTTAAAAAACATAAAAAAATGTAAAAAATGATAAAAAATAATGACTTGCCATTATAGAACATGTCACTCCTTGCACTTGCCACACGCTGACTGGACTATTTTTGATTGGCTAAAATGTTTCATGTCACCGTGTGACATTTCATTTTCGTTTTGCCATTGTTCATGCTCTTAGTAGTTAGTACCACTCCTCTTTTTCCATGGTGCTAGAGTCACAAACAAACACCTCACAAAATTTTCAAACTTGCTTTTTAACATTTTTATAGAAATAAAATGTATCTAAATAATAAAAGATTTTTTAATTTAAAATTCACAAAAGGAAAGTTTGTGAACTATTTGTTTTTTTCCATGTTGCATTTATTCACATATACTCCCTCCGTCCAAAAATAAGGTTCCCACTTTCCTTTTCGGTCCGTCCACAAATAATGTTCCCATTTCCTTTTTTAGTAAGTTTTATAGAGTTAAAAGACAAAACTACCCTCATCCATTAAATTTCTTTTTCTTTTTCCTTTTCTCTTCCTTCCCACTTCGTCAGCCACCCTCCCCACTCTCCCTCTTCTTTTCTCCTTTTTCTTTCTTTTCTTCCTCTCAATTCCGTCTTCTTGTTTTCTTCTCCTCTTTTCTTGTTTTCTTCTTCTTCTTTGTCCTTCCGTCTTCTTCTTCTTATTTCTTCTTCATTTTTTTCTTGTTTTTCTTCCTTCTTCTTTCTTTAATTAAAAGAAGAATTTTTTTAGATCTGGTTCCATCTTCGTCAGATCTATATTTGGAGGAACAATTTTTTTTATTTTCTTCCCTAACGAGAAGTCTAAAAATAGCAGGGGGTTGTGACAGCAAAAGGGATGCTAGCGGCTGCGACGGCTGGGGCACTGCGATGCCCAGAGCTTTCGACAGCGGGGATGCGAAAGCATCATTGACGGCGGTGCAGAAGCGGCGGAGGCGGCGGTGCAGAAGCAGCGGAGGCAGCGGTGCAGAAGCGACGGCGGCGGCGATGCAGAAGCGGCGGCGGCGGCGGTGCAGAAGCGGCGGCGGTGCAGAAGCGGCGGCGATGGCGGTGCAGAAGCAGCGGCAACGGCGGTGTACAAGGGTAGACGGCTCCAGTGGGGGTGGGGTGTGCAGGGGACCAGGGGTAGAAAAGATGAGGGGCATAAAGGGAAAGTCAACACAATATTCATTCTACCTAAATTTGCGCACCGAGTCAAAGCGGGAACTTTAAATGTGGACGGAGGGAGTATATAAGAAGACATGGCGGGAATAGTTTGTGGATATATGAGCAGTTCACATTGTGTGGAGTACACTAAAAAAGTACTCTAAATTGTATCCTAAAGAGATACATTGGCATTTTCATGTTTCATATTGGTATAAAATGTTAGTGTAATTGATAAAATTTACACTGACATGCATTTTATATCATTGTGCATGCCTTTTGATTGAATATTGGTATATGCCTTCGATTGAATTTATTTACAAGTTTATGTTGAATTTGGAAGCATTTATGGATTGATTTTGCCATTTTACATTTTTTTGAAAATTTTAGCTAAAATGTTAAATTATTTCGGATATTCCATTGATCCTCCCCGAAAATTCAATATCTGATTATTCTCGTATAGGATATGGAATGGATTTTACTTATCAGAAACTTACTTTTGAATATCTGATACTCCGTATTAGGGATCGATCCAATTGAACACTAATAATTTAATTTCAATTCCCCATATACACTCATCTCATATCATAGGCCATATACCATAGAGGCGTAGCCGGCCACCAGCTAGGCTATGTCTCCAGCTCCACAATCCATCACCTCATAGTTACCCCTAAAACAATGCATCCCAACCATTCCCTTTTAACTTCCTCGTTGACTCTTTCTTTTCAATCTTTGCAAAATTTAAAATTGTTTAGTTCTAAATAATTCTTGAGAAAAAGATGAAAGTTAGAATAGAACATTGAAAATATATCAAAATAGGATTTCCATATTTTTATCTTTAAAATAAGAGTTAAAATGTATTTATATTACTAAACATTGTCATGTACATTATTAACAAGTATGGTAATGTGCACATGTACAGTACCACATTAATATAAAGCGAAATCTTATTTCGGAAATAAAAATATAGAGCTCATATTTTGATATTTTTTTTATGTTTTAGTCCTATTTAGTGAGATTTCTAATCATTCTTCTCTTTAAATTTTAATTGAATTTCAAATTATACTTTATATTGTATATTTAATGGACTACTTCACAATGGGGAAAATTGAAAAAACAAATAGTAGGTAGGTTCACATAATGGAGAATTCATCTTGAACACCATCAAGTTCTCCCTTGAAGCTATGTTGCTGGATTATCAAAACAGAGGCGGTGGCGGAGGCGGAGAGAATATCCCCGACGAGGCCCAGCTCCGGGCACTCCTGCCAGTCGTTCATCCCCACCGTGAGCACCGAGTTGACCCTCCCGCCGCCCCTCCCCACGATGAACAGCTGGTACTGCCCCTCCAGTGACCGCAACGTCGAGAACGTCTGCCCGGAGTTCAACAGGTACTTCTCCCGGTACGCCACCCGCCCGCCCGCCACGTGCCGGTCGTAGAACTGCGCGAAGCACTCGTCGTCCTGCTTCATCTCCTCCTGGTGCTCCGCCGTGTTGGCCTTCGCTTTGTTTATTCTTGATGCCACGCTGTCTCCGTCCCGGCCCGTCGCCTCCAGCAAAAACCTTATCACCGTCAGTTTCACATCCGGATGTTTCGCCACCCGCCCTATTTTAAAACAGACAAACTTTAATCATCTATAACAGACAAATTTGGCAACAAATAAGTAAAGTATCACTGTGTGAATATTAATCCAAAGAAATTGTTGGAGCGAGGGAGGAAGTACAAACCTGCATATGATAGAGCCTCCCTATCATCTTTACCGCCGATGAAGATAACGGCGGCGTGCAGCTTAGATCCAGCAACCAACAACGTCGCGCCCAGCCCTCGGTCCACGAGGATTCCCACGGAACACGGAGCGTGCCTCAGAACCTTCCGGTTGACGTGGCGGAACCCTGCGTGGCCCGCGTCGAGCTTCCCGTCGGGCGTGGGGTTCTTGTGAAACGGCATAACGATCAAATGGACCATAAGGTCCTCGGCGAGGATACACACATCCTGGTGCATGCTGTTCAGTGTCGAGAGCGCCATCATTTGTTTGACCTTTATGCCCTCGCTGTTCCCCAGCTCCGAGATGTACTCCTCCACGGAGCACTTGATCTCCTCCCTCATCTGGACCACCTCCGGGTCCGTGACGGTGACCACGTCGGTGTTCCCGCTGGTCACGGTGGCGGCCACCCGGTCGGTCAGCTCGATCATGTCGGTCAGGTAGATCATGATCCCCGGGTCGGGCGCGCCGCGCGAGATCTCCATCAGGTTGATCGCGCACGACACGTTCTGCTTGCCACGCAGGCAGAGGAGGATCCGGAGCTCGTCTGCCGCGTTCAGCCACTGGAGGGCCATTCTTTGCGTCGGGGACCGCTTCCGGGCCCACTTTATGATCTTCGCCACCACCAATGGGGTGTAGACTATCGTTAGAAAGCTGACGAACACCGTCGACAACCCAAATGAGACGCTCGTGAATTTCATCTGCATCATTTTTATAGTGAAATTTGTCAATGACTAAAATTCACCATTGGTCATTCAACTTTATAAATTCTTCACGATAGATCTTTCAAGTTTCAAAAAGAGAAATTTACTTAAATAGTACTAAAACATAATGACTTTCCCCAAAAAGAACCACATGTGTTTTTCTTCACAATGTAGCACTTTTAGTCATTATGCATTAGTCATTATTCAAGTAAATATTCGTCATCACTAGACATTATGGACATTATTAAGTGCTGTTTAAGGAATAAAACAATTTAAGTGCTATTTAAAGAAATGACTTACTCCCTCCGTCCCCATGTATTTGTCCACTTTCATTTTTACACACCATCCAATGCACTTCTTTAATCCATTTTATCTTGTAATTTGTATATTAAAAATTATAAAAATTATATATCAATAATCTATATGTTAAGACAAATCAAACAAGATCACACATGACTATATTTAGGTTTACACATTGAGAGAATTTGATAACTCAAAGTGCGTAAATGAACAGTTCCAAAAGTCAAATGTGGACAAATACAGGGGGACGGAGGGAGTATGTTTTAGTGCTATTTAGTACAAATATTTCTTTCAAAAATCCATAAGTAGTTCTTCAACTTCATGAGCCTTATACGATTGGTCCTTCAAGTTTCAAAAGTTGATAAGTTGTTCTTCAAGTACACGTGAGTCTTTCAGATTAAGGTCTTTTGACAGTAAACATTAAAAGCTAAATGGAATATTAGTTCCATATAATACGAGTAAATTCCACTGTGTACGACTACTCCGTACTATATGAAGCTAGTACTTCATTTAGCTTTTAACGTTTACCGTCAAAATGACCCCATTTAGAAGGTTGATGTGTACTTGAAGGACTACTTATGGACTTTTGAAACTTGAAAGACTAACCGTGAAAAACTCATATTAAAAACTCATATTGTCAATAGTGGAGTTTAGTCTTGCAATGAATAATTTAATGTGTAACATTATTTTGGTAGAGACGGAGCAAAGAAGCTTACAACTGAGGCAACAATGGCTAAGAAGACTTGAAAATGGCCCTTGATGTTGAGAAGCAAACCGATTGCTACCGATTCCGGCCAATTAAAACCCAAGATCACGCCGGAGACCAAACACCCAAGAACTTTTCCGACGGTTGAAATCAAGAACAACACAACTATGTTCACCCAGGTTTGCCAGTGAGAGGCCCCAAACTGATGGAGCTGAGCCGATGTCCCCACCCACAAGAAAAACAGCGGGTAGAAAATGGTGGTGAAAACGTAGTTCACCTTCGTTATCATCATCTTCGATATCCTTCCCTCCCGGGGCATGAAGAGCCCAGCGAGGAATGCGGCGAGGACCTTATTGAACCCCCCGAACGACGAACGCGATGGCGACCACCAGGTGGGACCCCTTCATGGACTTCCCCTCCGGGTTCTCGTGGTTCACCCAGTTCATGACCAGGGGGACCGCCCGCGACGCGAGGACCGTCTGGAACATGAGTGTGGTCATCATCTTCACGACGCTCCTCGCGTCGCGGGTCTCGAAGTTGTTGAGCGGGTCGAAGACGATGTACCCGACGGAGATGAGCAGCGTGGAGACGACGTCGGAGTGGACCCCGGCCGCCACGACGAAGCGGCCGATGTCGGACTTGCCGATCTTGAGGTCGGTGATGAGGCGGGTGAGGAGCGGGGACGCGGTGGCGGAGAGGATGAGGGAGAGGCAGACGTTGAAGATGATGTCGGAGGCGGTGGAGATGTTGAGGAGGGGGACGAGGAAGTTGGAGAGCACGAAGGCGAAGAGGACGCCGGAGTACGCCACCTTCGTCTCCGGGAGGTGGAGGTGGAGGAAAATGTTGGGGTCGATCTCTAGGCCCACCACGAACATGTGACAGATCATGATTGCGTCGACGATGTAGTTTAAGGTTTCGTGGATCTCGTCGTCGTCTAAAGACCTGCGTACAGGCGGGAGATTACTCAGAAACAACCCTACCTGTATGTAATCATAATTATTACTAATGAGGAAAAGAGAAAAGGTTGGGTTCATTTTGCATGCATGAGATGAATAACGGGTACGCAAATGCATGCCATGCAGAGACGTACGTACGTACCATGGCTTCGGAAACGATGCGGGGTTGAGAGAGAGGGCGGAGGAGGAAGTGGACGAAGTTGCAGAGGACCATGGCGAGGAAGAAGCCCAAGGCGTAGACGGCTATCGACGCCATCTTCACGGTCATCGCCGTCTGGCACCGCGCCTCTTCCGCCGCGTTGTTCTTCAAGAAATCCATTTTTTTGGTAACTTCTTATTTCTGTGGTGATCGCTGCGGATGTGTTTTATATTGCTGTTGCTTTTGTAATGCGAACCGGCAAGATGGGGTTCTTAATTTACTTAGGACTAAAATATAATGACTTTCCTAATATAAGACCATATGTTTTTATTTCCCAATGTAGGACTTTTGGTCATAATGAATTAGTCATTATTCAAGTAAATGTTCATTATTACTGGACATTATTCCTCCCACTAAAACATTAATAAGTAAGTTTAAATCCTAGATTAGGAAAGTCATTATGTTTTAGTCCTATTTAGTGCAAATTTCACTTCTTTTTTATTTCTAATCTTAAAGCTTCTCAATAACTGCTTTGAAAATAGGTAGGGAATATTTGTTACTTCCTCCATTCCTTCTTCAAGATGGAGTATTTCATTATTTTGTGTTTTTCCTAAAAATACTTTTTTTTTATAAAAAATGGCTAATATATCTAAATTAAGTCTTTACAATATACTCCATTCAATATGTATAGATATAATAAGTCATTTAAATGATTTATCTCTCTTTTTTTCTTCGATAGCAATAATATAATTAGGGCCTGTTCTTTAGGACTGAAAAAAAGAACTGGAAACTGGAAGAAACTGGAAAAAACTGGAAGAAACTAGAAGAAACTGGAAGAATTGGAAGAAATTAGAAGAAACTGGAAAAAACTGGAAGAAACTGGAAAAAATTAAAAGAATCTAAAAAAACTACAGAGTAGAATAAATTGTAAAATCTAAAAAAAGTTTTTAAAAAAATTTTATGTGTGGTTTTAAATTATTCTCATTCTGATTCTTGTTGATATAAATTATTATTACTATTATTATTATTATTGTTGTTGTTGTTGTTGTTGTTGTTGTTATTGCTAAATGACATTACATGTGTTTTTTCCACAATTCCACATGTAGTATTTTTAGTCATTATATGTTAGTCGTTATTTAAGTAAATGTTCGCCATTATTGGGTATTATGAACATTATTAAGTACTATTTAGGAAATAAAATAGTTTAAGTACTATTTAGAGAAATGACCTAAGTTTTAATGCTATTTAGTACAAATATTTTTTTAAATACAATTAGATTTAGAAAGATTTTTTTTTAAAATCTCAATTAAATATATCTCTATATTTTAAATAATTTTTTAAAATCTCAATTAAATACCATTAGATTTAGAAATACCCACGCACTTCTAAAATATACCTTAAATTTACCCAAATAAAACTAAAATATAATTACTTTCTCAATATATGACTATATGTTTTTATTTTCCAATGTAAGACCATTGATCATTATCAATTAGTCATTATTTAACTAAATATCCAGCATCACTTAGACATTATTTTTTTCAATAGTTATTATTAAGTTTTATTTAAGGATTAAAAAAATTTAAGTACTATAATGAGAATTAGCTTATGTTTTAGTTCTATTCAATGCAAATTTCACTTAAAAAAATTATTGCCTATTGAACACATTCCTTTGAATGCCTTGATAGTTGATAGCCTTCACGGCTTCACCAGGAAGAACCAACTACCAAAGCTTTCAATAGATTTCCCCGAGTTGAAATTTGGACTTTCAGTGAAGATGATGATGATGTGTTCCGGCAGCGGCTCTGCAACTCCACTTACCCGATTGTATCATCTTCCTCGCCGCGCTTTCTACCTTCCTCCCATTTCCCGCACTATCCGTCTCCAGAACGATGCGCTTCGTCCGGAGAATCTGACGGCGCGCAACTACTCTTCCTCCGCTCTGCCTTTCGATCGCTCGCCTCCGCCCATTGATCACGACCTTATCGTATGAATCCGTATGCTAAATTGAGCTCAGTTTTCTGTAGTTATTACTGAGAATCGTCTTGACTATCCCACATACATGCCTGGATTCTTCCTAAAATTGAAATGAAAATGCCCTAGCATTGTGCAATATATTCATCGATTTCTGAACTACTTGATTTACAGAGTATTTTAGCAGTATCAGGCTGGCATTTCACACACTTTTTTTTCCAACTAAGTGAAAGGCTCCCTTGCTGATAAAGCATTGAATTAATTGATTTATCCACCTTGCAGGATGACAAAATTGAGACCTATGTTAATGATGCTGATGAGGAGGCCTTAAGTGCAGTTGAAAATGGAGTTGCGGTAGGTGCCTAATCTGCTCCAGGTTTTCTCATGTTTTTCTAAAACTAGGACAAAGTCTTGAAAGGGATTGTAAGTTGAGTTTGAGTTTAAGGATTATAAGTTGTTTTTCTAGTAGGATCAGTTTGAACTGCATTTTTGTCTGATTGAATGTTTTATATTCATTGCAAAAACTGTTGAAATTGTTGCACACTTGAGTGACAGAAAATACTAGGGCTCTGCTGGATGGTAACAATTAACATAACAACCTGTAGTGGATAGTTCTTCTAGTTTACATATGCTTTCTGTTGAATTATGATTGATAAGGAAGAATTTGACATTTATGTTTTAGGTCGTGGATCTTTCACATTATGGTCGGATAAGAGGTAACATTGTTCTTGCATTTCTGTATTATTGTAGAAAGACATGCATTTTCTTCGAAGCTATAGTAGACAATTTTGTCTTATATTCTTGTCACCTAATGATCTGGTAGTTTGTATATCAAATACTGCAATTCATTTAGTCATTTGTGATCAATATGATAGTTGGATGCAGTGGATTTCTGCATCTTGTTAGAATAAGAGCAGTCTTGAGAATTTCACACAACCCTATTTAGAATGTTATATTTTGGTGACTGTCAGTTATTTTTGCTTATATCTTTCTCCAATCCTGATACAGTTAGTGGAGAACATCGAGTTCAGTTTATTCACAGTCAAAGTACCGCAAATATTGAGATTCTTAATGAAGGACAGGTAGTAGTTAGTCTTTAGAATTTCAGGTGATGAAAGTCTGCAATTCGTGAAATTCCTCATACTCTTCTTTGTAAAATGTAGGTGTGTGACACAGTTTTTGTAACACCAACAGCCCGTACCATTGACATTGCGCATGCATGGATTATGGTAATTCTTCCTCTTTGTATATATTTCTTAATTGTTTACTGTTTAGATCTTGGGATGCATTTATATGTCAGACCACTTATGACTCATTGTATTCTCAGAAAAATGCAATTACTTTGGTGACCTCACCCGAGACAAGAGAGAAAATAACATCAATGCTTAACAAGTATGTACACTTATTGTCCATACACAGTGTTGGTATTGCGACACATTAAACTTTCCTTGCTTCTTAGTTTCTATAAAGTTTTGGATAGTAAATGCATACGGTGTTTTTACTCTTGGGGGATTGCGTATATGCTGATCCCCATATCCCAACAGAGTTGGGGTTATAGTGTGTAGTTGTTGTAGATTGTGCTGTGTACCAGGCCATCTTAAACAGAATTTTGTTTGTTTATAGAACTTTATACACTTCATTGTGCTAATGCAATGTTCAATTTGCATTACCATACAATCTCAATACATGATCTCATGGGTGTAGGTACATATTTTTTGCTGACAAGGTGGAAATTCAAGATATTACTATGAAAACAAGTTTGTTTGCACTTGCAGGACCTAGAAGCCACAAAGTATTTACTCAAATTAGATGTTTACAGTTTCCTTCTTGTTGTTTCTTTTTAATCAAAATGAGTAGTAGCAATCGATGGTGCAAACAGATAATAGAAGGATTTGATCTGAAGGACGTTTTAAGACTACCATATGGTTCACACAAGCAGTGCATTGTAAGTTCATCTTCCCACTTCTGAAATCATTTACTTTCAATGAATTCTTGATGAGCTTTATATTGACACTACTCTAGAAAATCTCAGCCCAACTCTGCCTTTATAAATGTATCTACTTGTTGAGACATTCTTTCTATACCACTGCACTAAATTTTTGGCACAAGCATATTTCATGCCTTGATCGTTAAAGTTTGCTGATTTTTCCCACTCTAATGCCTCAAATAACCCAAATGCAGTGTAAACTTGACTTAAATTCCACCCACGTGTGCCTCATGGAATTTTCAGAGGATATAACTATTTTGTATAGTACATAAAATTATAAAAATAATGATGATTTAGCTGTAGACCGTAACCATTAACTTGCTTAACTTGTTAAAGGTGAATGGGACCCCAATTACTATAGCAGTTGGAAATATCATATCTGAAGAAGGGTTTTTACTATTGGTATCACCAGCTAATGCTAAATCACTCTGGAAATCTCTTAAAGATCATGGTGCGGTACCCATGGGTTCAAATGCATGGGAAACGTTGAGGATACTACAAGGTTTTCAAATGTTCTTATTGTGTCCCATACCTCTTCTAATTCTCTTTAATTTCATTACTCTTGCTTAAACAAACTTGGTTTTATACTCGTAGACAATATGGCAAGAGCACCTTAGTCTTCTGTAACAGATTGTTTGGAAGCCTAGATATGCAAATTCCGAATTTGCTTGGATTGGTCTTATTTTAATGCCTAAACTTAAGATGTACTCTGTAGTTCATCTGTCTCCACCAAAAAATAAAAAGGGTCCTGGTTGAGTAAGGATAGCTCTTTGTTTTTAGTCAATTTAATCAAGGTACAACCTTTTACAAATAAGGAATGGTCTCTTATACCCTTAGAGCTTATTTCATGGGTTTGGAGTAAATGACTCCTTTGCCCCTTGGCTTTACAGAAATACTCTGCAGTACCTAACAATATAGTAAAAATTTTAGAAAGAGAACTTTACTTTGGAGACAAATCATGTATTATTTAGCTCTAATTCACTCAATGCTGCAGGAAGACCAGCACCTGGTAAAGAACTCACAGATGAATTTAATGTTCTAGAGGCTAATCTTTGGAATGCCATTTCTCTGGACAAAGGTTGAGGAAATTGGACCTTGCAGAAAAGTTCTGGTTTGGTTGATATCAGTAGTTTCTCATAAACTGAAAATTGATCACAGGGTGCTACAAGGGACAAGAAACCATTTCTAGACTTGTTACATACAATGGAGTCAAACAAAGATTGTGGGGAATTCGTCTATCATCCCATGTAGAACCTGGCAGCAGCATCTCCGTCAATGGGGAAAAGGTTATATAGTTTTACTTTTACTTGTTAATTTTGATTTCTTATTGGTGTGATAAAGCTATACTAGTTTACAGGTTGGCAAACTTACAAGTGTCACAACTGGTGGACACGTATCCAAACCTTTTGGGTTGGGCTATATCAGGAAGAGAGCTGCTTCTGAGGGTGACATTGTGAACGTTGGGGATGGTGTCGTTGGGACAGTGGTGGAAGTCCCTTATCTTGGTCGTCAACGTCCCCTATCATCAAAGAGTTGTGTTTAAGGAATGTATTGATCGAGTTTGCTGCCATTGATTCTGAGGTAAGTGGTGGTCACATTGCCTTTTTACTATTATTACTTGAACTAAAGTACATAGAGTCTGTTTGTTAATGGTTAAAAGTGTTGAAGTTGTTGCTAAAAAAATAAGGTTATAGAACTAATTTCATTCATTTCAACTAAAACAGTAACTCAGCCACGACTAGAGCTACACTTAGCGACTCCTAGAATTGCATTGCTCTAAGGGTTAAATTAGTTGTAATGTTCTGGTCCGATCAAGCCTGAACAAATGATTGGAATGCTTTGTCAATTTTCAAGCAAAACACATGCTTCATGCACATATGACTCAAAAAGCCTGCACCTAGTATTATTAGGAGGGAGACAAATCCGAACAGACCAATAATACGGCAACAAAACTTTGAACACCAACTTAAAAACATTCTTTCAGTATACTGGCAACTTGTGATCGTTGCTCTTCACTCAAATCTGTGGGAAAAGCAATGAGAAATTTGAGCCTAAGGTCTCCTCTTTGACGGCCTGCTTGACCCTCCTTGTATTTAGGCATTCCTTGTCCAGGGATGGTTTTCTCAAACCCCGGATAAATGATCTCGTTGTCCAAGTTGACAACCATCTTCTCCTCTCCTCCTAATGTGGGTACCTCAATAGTGCATCCCGTGAGGGCTTGGGCTAAGGAGATTTGAACTCCTATCTCCAAATCATCTCCTTCCCTCTTGAACACCGGGTGTTTCTTCTCCTCAATCACAAAGATGATATCTTCTGGGTGGGTCCCCATCCTCTCATCTCCCTTTCTTTCAAATGTAATCTTCGTTCCTCTTCTCCATCCCGGCTTCACCTTGATTGTTACGTACTCCTCTTCTTGAAGAATTAGCCTGCCCATAAGCCGATTTCTCTTCATTTAGAATTCATTGAAATCATGATTGCATTGAGATCACTAATCTTGGCAATAATTATGCACATTGGACAACCTATACTAAAAAGATAGAGTTTGAGAGGAGTTCTCTCTATAAGAAATAATCTCTATTTTATTACCCCCACCGCTCCATAAAAGTTCTACATTTTTTTAATTTGTCCTAAAAAAGTTTATTCTTCCTTTTGAAGAAAGAATTGTGTGGTTTACACATTTTTCTCTGCACATAACCCAACCACACACCTTTGCCCTTATTATAACTGTGCCCTAGTCAACTCTGAAACCTTGTTTTGAGATGAGAATATAAGATATTTGGTCTGAACATAATTTTTTCATACGCATATATCTTTTTGGTTATATATAGTTTTCCAATTAGAACATACACCGTAACTATTTTGGTCTCAATGTATTCTTATACGGAGGCATTAGTGTATAAACATTCATTCTTCTCTTAAATTTTTTGATGTGGTACTCCTTAGAAAGGTTTTTAAAAACTATACAGAGTATATATATGGGAAAAGATGAATGACTTTTTGGCCACGTACCCGGAGTTTGAATTGATCTCTCTTGTAATCTTGACCTCTTTGGTACATCCATAGCACAACTCCTCAAGCGTGCATTTCAGCTTCTTCTCCAATGGCGGTGGCTTTCTCCTAGCTTGGCTCATTGTTTTGGAGAGTAAAGATGGTGGGGTTGTGGTGCTGGAAACTGAGGCTGACCTTTGCACATGTGCATACAAATCTGCAGGTATAGGCGTGCCGCCCCTACTCCCTCCGCTGGAGCTTTTAGACAATTTCGGGGCGATCCGGCTTGTGGTCCTAGACAACAACTTGGGACTTGAAATCACAAATTCTTCTTCTTCTTCTTCTTCTGCCGCATCTTTCTTCATCCTCCTTTCCTGTGTTTTCTTGTCCGAATCCGGTGTGGAATCCCCTTCCCTCCTTCGAGCACGAGAAGCCTGAAGAATTCAAACGGTGGGAAATTCATCTTGAAACGAATGGAATGCGAATTACTATCACGAATTATGATTACCCCATAGGCGTCATTGACGGAGGAGAAGTTGGATTCCGGGCGGCGGAAATAGGACCTGCTTCTCTCCACGGGGTGCAATCTCCTTGCAAACGCCTTGTAGATTTCGGCAAGGGACGTGACTTTTGCGATGATGCCAAAGAGTTTGTACGAATGGGACGTGGTGGCCGACTTCGGGGAATGCTGTCCCATATGTCGGACGTCGGCGGCGGCGGCGGCGTTTGGTTGTGGGTGAGACAAGATTAACAGATCAAATTGATCGTGTTTAGGGCGGAAAGGGATAGATTTAATGGTAACTGATAGAGGGCCCGGAGGAGGGGGGAGGGGAGGGGGTTTGGGGATGCAGAGAGGGTCTGCGGCTTTTTGTTGAAAAAACAGAAAAAGGTGATGGTGGTGAGTAATATAACGTAGGGTGCATTAATG